>VZQC01011454.1:324857-339582 GCA_009823505.1 Rhizomys pruinosus
GGGGGTGGGGGGGAAGGGAAAGGGAAATATGCCTGAACTGAATTGGAAAATGATGTATGAAATGCACAAAGCATCAATAAAAAAAAATGTTAAAAAATAAAGAAGACATCAGATCCCCTGCAATCAGATTGATGGATGGGTGTTAGCCATCATGTGGGTGCTGGGAATCAAACCTGAGTTCTCTGCAAAAACAGCCAATGGTCTTAACTGCTGAGCCATCTTTTCAGCCCTGCCACTGAAGTTTTTGAATCTTCCTTCTGCAACAAGCTAGCTTTTATTCTTTCTTTCTCATACAAATACTTACTGGGGGTCGGGGTTGGGGGCAGAGGGAACCATGTGGAAAGATTTTCTAAAATTATTTATTTATTTATTTATTTATTTATTTATTTATTTATTTATTCATTTATTATCGAGACCAGATCATTCTCTGTCACCCAGACTGGCCTAGAATTTGTAATAATCCTCCTCTCTCAGATTCACAAGCACAGAAGCATAGGCATTGCTGGTACGTAGCACCATGCCAACTATTAAAATTTATACATTAAGAAAACATGTTTTTTTTTGCCTTATAAAGAGAGATTTGGTGCTAGAATCCACAAATGAGGGACACCATACATCATTTATTTTTCTGGGACTGTGTTACTTCACCCAGCATAATGGCTTCTGGTTCCATCCATTTACCTGCAAAGTTCATGATGTCATCTTTCTTTACTGCTGCATAGAATTTTATTGTGTAGATGTACCACATTTTCTTTATCCACTCCTCAATAAAGGAATATTTTTTTCGTTACTTGAATGCAACTTTACTGTCAAAATGTAAATCCCCAAATGTGTTTTGGAATTAGCCTATATTTTATTTTCAGACGTCATAATTTTGGTATATGCATGCCATGTTTGTAGGCATATTTTGGAGTGATACAAAGTGAAAGTAACAATGATAAAAACAAGACTGGATTAAAGAACTGACTGAAACAGTAAACTTCTACCCCAAACAGTAAACTTCTGCACCCAACATTTAAAAAAAGACTGAGAAAAAGATGAAAGACGCGTATGGCAGAATGTATGAGCTCTGGTGGGGAGGGGAGCAAGGAAGGGGGAATGGGTCTACATGTGATTAAGAAATCTTGCATGAAATACACAAAACTCAATAAAAATAAATAATACTCAGATATTCTGACCATAAAAAAAAAGAAAATAGTTTTTCTGGGGCTGAAGTGATGGGGTAGTTAAGAATACTGGGTGCTGTCTAAAGGGAGACCCTGTCTCAAAAAGATGAAAAAAAAAATACTGGCTGCCCTTACAAAGGACCTGGGTTTAATTTCCAATGCCCACATGGCTGCTAACAACCATCTGAAATTCCAGTTCCAGGGGATATGACACCCTCTTCTGGTCTACATGTGCATTGCATGACACGGATGCACTTACATGCAAGCAATATACTCATACACATAAAATACAAATGTTTAAATTTAAAAATAGAGTTTGCATGTATTTATGGCATATAATTTAATGATTTGATACACATATGCATTGTGAAATAATCTTCCATCAAGCTAATTAAATACTCATAACTTCACATGTTTTCTTTCTTTTTCCTTGTGGAGAGAAACAGTTAGGATTTAACCTCAGTAAATTTCAAATACACTGTACAGTGCTATTACTCATGGTCACCTACTAGATGGTAGGTCTCCAGCATGCATTCATCTGACCTAACTAACTGAAAGTTTCTACTGGTCCACTCACATCTTTAGTCTTCTCCACAGTGGTGGAAACCATTATACTCTTTGGTAGCAGGGTATTGAGAGCTGGCCTCATATAATGAATTTTTTTTTTTAATCTTTTCGAGAGAGAGTCTCCTTGTAGCCCCAGCTGTCCCGGAACTCATATAATGAATTTTAAGCTGGCTTGTCCTTCCATCAAAGTCCAGCACTGCTCTTCCTGGGCGACCAGACACATTAACATTGGTTGAAGGGACTAAGATTGGCCATCCTGCCACTAACATGGTTGTTTGTCCCAGTTTCCCCAATCTGTCCTGTCCCTGGGCCCCAAAGCCCTAGTCAGAGATCCATTACAGGGCACTTTGTTGTTCACAGCAAAAGCAGCAGCTTAGCCCAAGGAACGTCATGGAAGGATGCCCTATGCCCCAATACCCACAGGTCACAACAGGAGGGCCAGGTGTTTGCCTTCAGCTAGCAGGGTTGCACCACAGGAAAGGAACCTTCAATTAAAACATCAAGTATTTATCAGCCCCTCTAGCTACCTGCTCATCATTCCCCACTGGGAACCGGTTCATTGCCTGAAATGTCGCTACCTGCCTACCTGCCTCCTGGCCTAAGGCGAAAAGCTCTCTGGGTTGTTAACCCTGCCAAGTGAGCCAAGGCTTCCTGTAGGGGAAGAAAGAGGCTTTAGGACCTCAGGATGTCCCCCAGGGAGGAACCTAGGCCCTATCTCCTATCTTTACGAGGCCCCTATCGCCTACGCTCAAGCTCGGGTTGCTTGTCGGAGTAGGGATTAGGGGCTGGAGAGATAGCCTAGCGGTTAAGAGCGCCGGCCGCTCTTGCAGAGGACCCGGGTTCGATCCCCAGCACCCACATGGCGGCCAAGAACCGTCTGAGGGGGCTGGAGAGATAGCCAAGCGGTTAAGAGCGCCGACCGCTCTTACAGAGGACGCGGGTTCGATCCCCAGCACCCACATGGCGGCTAAGAACCGTCTGAAACTCCAATTCCAGGAGAACTCCAGTTCCAGGGGAATCCGACACCCTCTTCTGACCTCCGCGGCGTTGCACGACACGGGTGCACAAACTTGCATGCAGACAGTACATTCATACACATACAGAAATAAATAAAATTAATAAAAAAATTAAAAAAAAAAAAAAAAGAACCGTCTGAAACTCCAATTCCAGGAGAACTCCAGTTCCAGGGGAATCTGACACCCTCTTCTGACCTCCGCGGAATTGCACGTCACGGGTGCACAAACTTGCATGCAGACAATACATTCATACACATACAGAAATAAATAAAAATAAAAAAAAAGTTTAAAAAAAAAGCCTCTGGGCATCCTTGCTCTGGCTTGGGGACTCTGGGAAATGCATGAGGAATTGCCACCCCACGCTGAACTACCTACACAGACCTGAGGGGCTGACCCCTGCTTACTGTGGATCCCTTTGATGAGGAATTTCCTAGCTAGCTGCTCCTTTTGATGAGGAACTCCCTAGCTCGCTGCTCCCGTTCCAACCATACCTTAAGTGCATGTGTTCCCATGGCCACGTCTTCTCTCCCCCAGAGTTTCTTTTTGCTGTTGTTTTTGTTTTGCGTTTCGAGTCAGGGTCTTTGCCGCAGAGGTCAGAAGAGGGTCTCGGATTCCCCTGGAACTGGAATTCTCCTGGAACTGGAGTTACAGATGGTTCTTAGCCACCATGTGGGTGCTGGGGATTGAACCCGGGTCCTCTGCAAGAGCAGTCGGTACTCTTAACCGCTAGGCTATCTCTCCAGCCCCAAGTCAGGGTCTTTTAATGTGTCCCAGATTGGCCTCCACCGCCAGAGTGCTGGGATCACAGACATGGTTTATTAAACTATCCTTAAATTGTACGGTTCGCTGAGTTCCACGTGCGTTCTGTAGCAACTTGGTTTATATCAGGAATGTGGAAAAATTACAGAGCAAGACTCAAAAAGACAAACAAAAGCGGCTAGCATGTAACTGCCTAGAGCACTTGCCTGGAATATGTATGCTCTGGATTTCATTTCCAGCACCAGAGGCAAGGTCCAGGAATCCGGATACTGAAAGGAAATTTACAAGACAAAATTGTGCTGGCTGAGCATATGAACCTCAAAGATCCTTAAAGCCATGCCTCATAGTTCAGTATTGCAGCTGGTGTGGCAAAGATGGGAGGAACTAAGACACTGACCCTCTGTGATCTCTCTTGCACTTCTGCAGGAATTAATGAGTGTGCAGGCACGATGTCTCAAATCGGAAGTGGCTCCCAATTTCCAATCAGCGCTGTTCTTTGACAGGGCTTTTCCTCTAAAGGCTCCTACTAATGCCATTTTTCCACACCTGCCAGTCTCAGGACACTGATTTCCAAAGATTGGAAGTAAGTCTTTGTTGGTAGAGTAACGTGTTAAAAATATGTATTGATAAAGTAACTATTAATGTATTTAAACTTATCTGGGACTGGGTAAATATGCAATCATATTGGTAAACAAATAAAGAATAGTTATATTTTAAAACTATATAGAACACACTTTTATAGTTAAAGTCTGAGATCAAAGATAAAAAGGATGCAAATAATTTCAGAATAAAAGTCCTTTAGCTATGGAAGAATAGGGGCTGGGGGGATAGTGCAGCCGTTAAAGGCTGAGGCTGAGAACCGCAAAAAAAGGAAGAATAGTACTTAACTGGTTATAAAGACTTGTCAATTGTACCTGAAATCTATTATTTCTTTAAAATATCCAAAGCATAGTCTAGGGAATGTAACTTAGCTTGTAGACTGATTGCTAAGCATTGCCTTGATTCAATCCACATAAGTCTGGCCAGGATGCACAGGCCTCTAGTCTCAGCACTGTGGAGTTGGGGGCAGGAAGATCTGGAGTTCAAGGTCATTCTCTGCATAGTATATTTAAGAACAGCCTCAAATACAAGAGAGTCTTCTCTCTCTCTCTCTCTCTCTCTCTCTCTCTCTAAATACATATGGCAAAACTTTAACATGTACTAAATTTGCATAGTGATTAGATGGATACCATTTTCTCTGCATAGATTGTACATGGGAATTCTTTTATAATTTAAAGTCAGTTAAAAATCCTCAATGATGCTAGTCATTGAGGATTTTTAACTGACTTTAAATTATAAAAGAATGCTAGTGCCAGTTACCTAGTTGTAAGTATTTCTTGTGCATGGCCCTTGAGCTTTTGTCCAAAGCAGTTGGGAGTGATGCATATTGGAAACAACAACAACAACAACAACAGAAAGGACTGCATCAAAGAACCGACTGAAACAGTGAACTTCTGCTCAGAACAGTCAACTTCCACATGGAGAATATTGAGAAAGACTGAGAAAGAGATGAAAAGCATGTTTGGCAGAATGCATGAGCTCTGGTGGGGTGGGGGATGGGGGACACGGGTCTAGATTTGATAAAAAAAATATAAATAAATTAAAAAAGAATTTAATTTGGAATTACTATTTGTAGCGTGTTCATATCTTTAATACACTTCTGGTTGACACTGGACCATTTGCCAGTGTAGTAGTTGTATTCTTACAACTTTTCTTTTTTTTTTTTTTTGGTGACAAGGTTTAACTCTGTAGTCCTGGCTAGTCTGGAGTTCTCTATAAACCAGGCCAACCTTGAACTCACAAATGCCTGCCTCTCCCTTGTGAGTTCTGGGATTAAAGGTGTGTGCCACAACTGACATACTCTTACAATTTGTAATGAATATTTATTTCGTTGAAAATTGTGTAAATGAAAAGTATCTTCCCTGATTCTTCCTATCCCTGACCTCTAATATTAATTCAAATGATTGAAAAAATTTTAAAAATTACATTAAAAAATCCTCAATGACTAATGCAAAGTAGTTAATTGAACACTTTACAGTAGTTCTACAGGATGAATATCTTATAATTAAAAAAAAGTCATTTTATCAGGGGGTTGGAGAGATGGCTCAGCATTGGTTGCTCTTACAGAGAACCAGAGTTTCCTCCAGCACCCTCCTGGTGCTAACAACCATGCAGGGGTTCTGATGCCCTCTTCTGGCCTCCACAAGCATTACAAGACAGAGGTGTACTTAAATACATGCAAGCAAAAGAGTCATTCCTGGGTGTGGTGGCCCACGCCTTTAATCCTGGCACTTGGGAGGCAGAGGCAGGAGGATCTTTGTGAGTTCAAGGCCAGCCTGGTCTACAGAGCAAGTTCCAATCCAGCTGGGGCTACAGGGAGACCCTGTCTCGAAAAGACCCCTCCCTAGAAATTAAAAAAAATAATAAAAAGAGTCATACACACAACAATTTTAACTGGAATTTTGTGCATTTCATACAATACATTTTGATAATATTTATAATATTTCTCCTATCTACACATCCCCATAGCCCCCAGCCCAATTTCAGGCATTCATATATATTAAGGCCTACTGAGTCAAGTGTGTGTGTGAAAAAGTTTCTCAATGTGCATCCATCTACTGGAGCCTGGTCAACCTATCTAGCATCAGTCCCTTAAAGAAGACCAACTTTCCTTCACCCAGCAGTGATCAGCTGCCAATAGTTTCTCAACCAAGGATGGGGCTTCTTTCCCATTTTCCCATTTCTGTGCTGGGTTTTTGTCTGGTTTGTGTTTGAATGGGTCATGTACATGCTGTCACCATTGCTGTAAGTTCATATGAGCACATTCCCAGCTGCGAGAAAAACTCTGGTTCTGCGTGGTCACCCACAATTCCTGGGTCTCACAGTACTTCAGCCTCCCCTTTCCTCAATGGTTCCTGAGCCCTGGTTGGCAGAGGTTTATAATAGTAGTTCTATGTAGTGATATGCATATATCTCTTATTCTCTACATTTAGGCTAGTTGTGGCTTTCTGTTTTGATCACCATCTGTTGCATGAGGAAGCTTCACTGGTCAGAGCTGCCAGATGCATTAATATTCTGTGTCCCCTGTTCTGTTATGCTCCCTGAGCCTTGGGTGTAGAGGATGCATTGTAAATACAGAACTATATAAAAGAATGAGTTAAAAGACCCAAAACACATTTGGTACAAAGGCTTACATTAGAATACAATGATGAGCTGGGCGTGGCAGTACACGCTTTTAATCCTAGCACTTGGGAGGCAGAGGCAGGTGGATCTCTGTGAGTTCAAGGCCAGCCTGGTCTACAGAATGAGTTTCAGGACAGCTGGGTCTACAGGGACACCCTGTCTCAAAAAGACCAAAAAGGGCTGGAGAGATGGCCTAGTGGTTAAGAGCGCTGACTGCTCTTACAGAGGACCTTGGTTCAATCCCCAGCACCCACATGGCGGCCAAGAACCGCCTGAAACTCCAATTCCAGGAGAACTCCAGTTCCAGGGGAATCTGACACNCTCAAAAAGATTGGAAAAAAAAAATTACTGGTGCCCTTACAAGTGACCTGGGATTTAATTTCCAATGCCCATCATGGCTAACTAAAACCATCATGAATCAAGTTCCAAGCGGATATGACACCCTCTTCTGGTCTACATGTGCATTGCATAAGATGCACTTACATGCAAGAATTATACTCATCATAATAAAAATACACATTGTTTAAATTTAAAACATAGAGTTTGCATGTATTTATGGCATCATCATTTATGGATTTTGTACAATTATGCATTCGTGAATTCAAACTCTTCCATCAGTAATTAAATCTCATAAAATTCACATGTTTTCCTTTCTTTTCCTTGTGGCGAGAAAACACGTTAGGATTTAACCCAGTAATACTTTCAAATTACACTGTACAGTGCTATTACTCATGGTCACCTACTAGATGGTAGGTCTCCAGCATGCATTCATCTGACCTAACTAACTGAAAGTTTCTACTGGTCCACTCACATCTTTAGTCTTCTCCACAGTGGTGGAAACCATTATACTCTTTGGTAGCAGGGTATTGAGAGCTGGCCTCATATAATGAATTTTTTTTTTTAATCTTCGTAGAGGAGAGAGATTCCTTGTAAGCCCCAGCTGTCCCGGAAACCATTATAATGAATTTTAAGCTGGCTTGTCCTTCCATCAAAGTCCAGCACTGCTCTTCCTGGGCGACCAGACACATTAACATTGGTTGAAGGGACTAAGATTGGCCATCCTGCCACTAACATGGTTGTTTGTCCCAGTTTCCCCAATCTGTCCTGTCCCTGGGCCCCAAAGCCCTAGTCAGAGATCCATTACAGGGCACTTTGTTGTTCACAGCAAAAGCAGCAGCTTAGCCCAAGGAACGTCATGGAAGGATGCCCTATGCCCCAATACCCACAGGTCACAACAGGAGGGCCAGGTGTTTGCCTTCAGCTAGCAGGGTTGCACCACAGGAAAGGAACCTTCAATTAAAACATCAAGTATTTATCAGCCCCTCTAGCTACCTGCTCATCATTCCCCACTGGGAACCGGTTCATTGCCTGAAATGTCGCTACCTGCCTACCTGCCTCCTGGCCTAAGGCGAAAAGCTCTCTGGGTTGTTAACCCTGCCAAGTGAGCCAAGGCTTCCTGTAGGGGAAGAAAGAGGCTTTAGGACCTCAGGATGTCCCCCAGGGAGGAACCTAGGCCCTATCTCCTATCTTTACGAGGCCCCCTATCGCCACGCTCAACGCTCGGGTTGCTTGTCGGATAGGGCTTAGGGGCTGGAGAGATTAGCCTAGCGGTTAGAGCGCCGGCCGCTCTTGCAGAGGACCGGGGTTCTGGGTCGATTCCCCACACCCAAATGGCGGCCAAGAACCGTCTGAGGGGGCTGGAGAGATAGCCAAGCGTAAGAGGCCGACCGCTCTTTTACAGAGAATCGGGGTCGATCCCCAGCACCCACCATGCGGCTAGAAACCGTCTGAACTCCCAATTCCAGGAGAAAATCCAGTTCCAGGGGAATCGACACCTCTTCTGACCTCCGCGGCGTTGCACGACAACGGGTGCACAAACTTGCGTGCAGACAGTACATTCATACACTACAGAATAAATAAAATTAATAAAAAAATTAAAAAAAAAAAAAAAGAACCGTCTGAAACTCCAATTCCGGAGAAATCCGCTTCCAGGGGATCTGACACCCTCTTCTGACCTCGCGGAATTGCACCGTCACGGGTGCACAAACTTGCATGCAGGACAATACATTATACACCATACAGAAATAAATAACAAAAATAAAAAAAAAAGTTTACAAAAAAAAAGCCTCTGGGCATTCTTGCTCTGGCTTGGGGACTCTGGAATGCATGAGGAATTGCCACCCCACGCTGAACTACCTACACAGACCTGAGGGGCTGACCCCTGCTTACTGTGGATCCCTTTGATGAGGAATTTCCTAGCTAGCTGCTCCTTTTGATGAGGAACTCCCTAGCTCGCTGCTCCCGTTCCAACCATACCTTAAGTGCATGTGTTCCCATGGCCACGTCTTCTCTCCCCCAGAGTTTCTTTTTGCTGTTGTTTTTGTTTTGCGTTTCGAGTCAGGGTCTTTGCCGCAGAGGTCAGAAGAGGGTCTCGGATTCCCCTTGACTGGAACTTCTCTGAACTGGATTAACAGATGGTTCTTAGCCACCATGTGGGTGCTGGGGATGAACCCGGTCCTCTGCAAGAGCAGTCGGTACTCTTAAACCGCTCGGCTATCTCTCCAGCCCCAAGTCAGGGTCTTTTAATGTGTCCCAGATTGGCCTCCACCGCCCAGAGTGCTGGGATCACAGACATGGTTTATTAAACTATCCTTAAATTGTACGGTTCGCTGAGTTCCACGTGCGTTCTGTAGCAACTTGGTTTATATCAGGAATGTGGAAAAATTACAGAGCAAGACTCAAAAAGACAAACAAAAAGCGGCTAGCATGAACTGCCTAGAGCACTTGCCTGGATATGATTGCTCTGGATTTCATTTCCAGCACCAGAGGCAAGGTCCAGGAATCCGGATACTGAAAGGAAATTTACAAGACAAAATTGTGCTGGCTGAGCATATGAACCTCAAAGATCCTTAAAGCCATGCCTCATAGTTCAGTATTGCAGCTGGTGTGGCAAAGATGGGAGGAACTAAGACACTGACCCTCTGTGATCTCTCTTGCACTTCTGCAGGAATTAATGAGTGTGCAGGCACGATGTCTCAAATCGGAAGTGGCTCCCAATTTCCAATCAGCGCTGTTCTTTGACAGGGCTTTTCCTCTAAAGGCTCCTACTAATGCCATTTTTCCACACCTGCCAGTCTCAGGACACTGATTTCCAAAGATTGGAAGTAAGTCTTTGTTGGTAGAGTAACGTGTTAAAAATATGTATTGATAAAGTAACTATTAATGTATTTAAACTTATCTGGGACTGGGTAAATATGCAATCATATTGGTAAACAAATAAAGAATAGTTATATTTTAAAACTATATAGAACACACTTTTATAGTTAAAGTCTGAGATCAAAGATAAAAAGGATGCAAATAATTTCAGAATAAAAGTCCTTTAGCTATGGAGGAATAGGGCTGGGGGGATAGTGCAGACGTTAAAGGCTGAGGCAGAACCGCACAAAACAGGAAGAATAGTACTTAATCTGGTTATAAAGACTTGTCAATTGTACCTGAAATCTATTATTTCTTTAAAATATCCAAAGCATAGTCTAGGGAATGTAACTTAGCTTGTAGACTGATTGCTAAGCATTGCCTTGATTCAATCCACATAAGTCTGGCCAGGATGCACAGGCCTCTAGTCTCAGCACTGTGGAGTTGGGGGCAGGAAGATCTGGAGTTCAAGGTCATTCTCTGTCTAGTATATTTAAGGAACAGCCTCAAAACAGAGGAGTCTTCTCTCTCTCTCTCTCTCTCTGCTCTCTCTCTCTCTAAATACATATGGCAAAACTTTAACATGTACTAAATTTGCATAGTGATTAGATGGATACCATTTTCTCTGCATAGATTGTACATGGGAATTCTTTTATAATTTAAAGTCAGTTAAAAATCCTCAATGATGCTAGTCATTGAGGATTTTAACTGACTTTAAATTATAAAGAAACGAATGCTAGTGCCAGTTACCTAGTTGTAAGTATCTTGTGCATGGCGTTCCTTGAGCTTTTGTCCAAAGCAGTTGGGAGTGATGCATATTGGAAAACACAACAACAACACAAACAGAAAGGGGATGCATCAAAGAACCGACTGAAACATTGAACCTTCTGCTTCAGAAACAGTCAACTTCCACATGGGAATATTGAGAAAGACTGAGAAAGAGATGAAAAGCATGTTTTGGCGAATGCATGAGCTCTGGGGGTGGGGGATGGGGGACACGGGGTCTAGATTTGATAAAAAAAAATATAAATAAATTAAAAAAGATTTAATTTGGATTATATTTGTAGCGTGTTCATATCTTTAATACACTTCTGGTTGACACTGGACCATTTGCCAGTGTAGTAGTGTTTTCTTACAACTTTTCTTTTTTTTTTTTTTTGGTGACAAGGTTTAACTCTGTAGTCCTGGCTAGTCTGGAGTTCTCTATAAACCAGGCCCAACCTTGAACTCACAAATGCCTGCCTCTCCTTGTGATGTTCTGGATTTAAAGGTGTGTGCCACAACTGACATACTCTTACAATTTGTAATGAATATTTATTTCGTTGAAAATTGTGTAAATGAAAAGTATCTTCCCTGATTCTTCCTATCCCTGACCTCTAATATAATTCAAATGATTGAAAAAATTTTAAAAATTACATTAAAAAATCCTCAATGACTAATGCAAAGTAGTTAATTGAACACTTTACAGTAGTTCTACAGATGAATATCTTATAATTAAAAAAAAGTCATTTTATCAGGGGGTTGGGAGAGGGCTCCAGCATTGGTTGCTCTTACAGAGAACCAGAGTTTCCTCCAGCACCCTCCTGGTGCTAACAACCATGCAGGGGTTCTGATGCCCTCTTCTGGCCTCCACAAGCATTAAAGACAGAGGTGTACTTAAATACAATGCAAGCAAAAGAGTATTCCTGGGTGTGGTGGCCACGCCTTAATCCTGGCACTTGGGGGGCAGAGGCAGGAGGATCTTTGTGAGTTCAAGGCCCAGCCTGGTCTACAGAGCAAGTTCCAATCCATGGGGGCTTACGGGAGACCCTTCTCGAAAAGACCCCTCCCTAGAAATTAAAAAAAATAATAAAAAAGAGTCATACACACAACAATTTTAACTGGAATTTTGTGCATTTCATACAATACATTTTGATAATATTTATAATATTTTCTCCTATCTACACATCCCCATAGCCCCCAGCCCAATTTCAGGCATTCATATATATTAAGGCCTACTGGTCAAGTGTGTGTGTGAAAAGTTTCTCAATGTGCATCCATCTACTGGAGCCTGGCAACCTATCTCGCATCAGTCCCTTAAAGAAGACCAACTTTCCTTCACCCCGCAGTGATCAGCTGCCATAGTTTCTCAACCAAAGATGGGCTTCTTTCCCATTTTCCCATTTCTGTGCTGTGTTTTTGTCTGGTTTGTGTTTGAATGGGTCATGTACATGCTGTCACAATTGCCTGTAAGTTTCATATTAGCAACATTCCCAGCTGCAGAGAGAGAAAAACTCTGGTTCTGCGTGGTCACCCACAATTCCTGGGTCTCACAGTACTTCAGCCTCCTTTCCTCAATGTTCTGAGCCCTGGTTGGCAGAGGTTTATAATAGTAGTTCTATGTAGTGATATGCATATATCTCTTATTCTTCTACCTTTGGCTAGTTTGTGGCTTTCTGTTTTGATCACCATCTGTGCATGAGGAAGCTTCCACGGTCAGAGCTGCCAGATGCATTAATATTCTGTGTCCCCTGTTCTGTTATGCTCCCTGAGCCTGGGTGTAGAGGATGCATTGTAAATACAGAACTATATAAAAGAATGAGTTAAAAGACCCAAAACACATTTGGTACAAAGGCTTACATTAGAATACAATGATGAGCTGGGCGTGGACGTAACGCTTTTAATCCTAGCACTTGGGAGGCAGGGACAGGTGGATCTCTGTGAGTTCAAGGCCAGCCTGGTCTACAGATGAGTTTCAGGACAGCTGGGTCTACAGGGACACCCTGTCTCAAAAGAACAAAAAAAAAAAAAAAAAAAAAAAGAATACAATGGCATGGGGACATATTTTGTTTTGGAAAGATATTGCTTTTTTGCATCATTTACCTATAAACATGAAGATAAATGTCAGGGTACAATTGAATAGTGCCAGGTGTGTGTTTAATTGTATGTACCAAGTTTACAAAGAACATACAGTTATTTCAACAGAGCGAAACAATCTGAGAACAATTTGTGCAAATAACATGTCAAAATAAATTTATCTATTAACAGCATGGTCAATTTTACTTCAAATACTCTATTAATTTTTGCTGCTACTGTATTTATTGTTGTATTGCCATCCTGTGGACAAATGAAAGAATACTTTAGATGACCATAAAATAACTGAAAAATACTTTTTCTTATTACCATTTAATGTGGTTATGCTGCCATCCTATGGACATATGGAAGAATACTTTAAGAATGTAAAATGGGGCTGGAGAAATGGCTCAGCACTGTTTGCTTCTGCAGGTGATCAGACTCCTTCTTCTGACCTTCACGGGCATTGCACAGCACAGGTGCACTTACATACATGCAGGAAATACACTAATGCACATAAAAAGAATTTAGAATAATTGAAATTATTATTATTAATATTATTATTTGCTTCTACTTTATGTGATGGGACTATGGTGCCATCATTTGGACAAATGTAGAAATACAATGTAAGTAATAACCAGACAGGTACTTGAGATACTACTAAAGATATTATTTATTAATTTTATTGTTAAAAATTATAAAAAATCAACTACAAATGGAAGAGGTACCTTAATATAACACTTGGATCTCTGAACATGTTAGAGGAAAACACCTCAAGATATAGGGATAGGTAAGGACTTTCTGAATAGGAGCTCCAGTGGCTCTAAAGTAATGTCACCACTTGACAAACATCATGCAATTAAAAAGCATCTGAACCACAAATGAGACAGTTAATGGAGTAAAGATGCAGCCTGCAGAAAGGCAGAATATATTTGCCAGCTAAATAAATAACTTACATATTTAGCATATGCAAAGAACTTAAAAAAACAAACTTTGAGTAAACAAACAATCCAATGATAAAATAAGTCAAGGAACTGCAAAGAGAATTATCAGAAATATAAGAAAACTCAACAAATAGTCTGAAAGTGTTTAACATCATTAACCATCAGGGAAATGCATACTAAAGCTACTTTAATATTCCATTTAACCTCAGTCAGAATGGCTATCATTAACAAAACAAATGATAAACCAGGGAGGGAGTGGGGAGAGAGGAACAGTTAGGGAACCATGAACTGAGGAATGGATAAGAAACAAGTAGTACATGGGGATGGAGAGATAGCTCAACAGTTAACAGCATTGGCTACTCTTGCAGAAGACCCAGGTCAGTTCTCAGCACCTAAATGGTAGCTAACAACTCTTTGTGTAACTCCAGTTCCTGGGTATCCGATGCCTTCTTCTTTCCTCTGCATGGGTGCATTTACATGCATGAAGGCAATATACTCATACACATAAAAGAAAATAAATATAATATAAAAGAAAAAAAAACATAATGGAATTTTATTCAGATATAAAGAAAAATGAAATTTTCAGGAAAGTATATGAACTACTGAGTGAGGTAACCCAGGATTGCAAAGACAAATACTGCATATCTCTTTCATACACAAACCCTATCTTTTTAAAATATTTTATTTTTTACTTTATGTGTATGAGTGATATGCCTGTATGTATTATTCTACCAAGGAGATGTTGGCCAGGGGATCCAAGCTCCCACAAATGGTAAAGGCTCCTTGCCTCCAAACTGGGATATCTGCAGGAAGAGAGGCGATAAGGCCCTGCTGTTGAAGACCTGATATAAACATGGGAAAGATGTATGGAGACCACACTTGCAAGTATACAGATGGTCTCTGGGATGCCAGAGAGTGTTACCAAAGACCATTAAACCAATAAAGCAAATATAGGTCTCCTTGAGTCAAGCAAGACTCCTCCGTCAGCACCAGCTACACCTCATCTGCCTGGAAATACTGTGCA
>VZQC01011461.1:0-30439 GCA_009823505.1 Rhizomys pruinosus
CAGAAGAGGGTCTCGGAATCCCCTGGAACTGGAGTTCTCCTGGAATTGGAGTTACAGACGGTTCTCAGCCGCCATGTGGGTGCTGGGGATCGAACCCGGGTCCTCTGCAAGAGCAGTTAGCGCTCTTAACTGCTAGGCCATCGCTACAGCCCCCGGAACTCACTCTTTAGACAAGGCTGGCCTTGAACTCACAAAGATCCACCTGCCTCTGCCTCTCAAGTGCTAGGATTAAAGGCGTGCGCCACCACGTCCAGCCGGTTAATCTGGTCTTAAACATCCAAAAGGAAAGTATAAGCAGAAATAAATAATTAGTAAAGCCTGAGAAATTGTACTTCAGGTATAAAACTTGAGATCTTAGGAAAAGACAAGAAGAAGAAAAAAAAAAAAAGAGCACAGTTGCTTTGCCTGTCTTCAATTTTTACTGGCAAGTGCAGCTACCCTGTGGCTGCCACTGCTTTTGCCATCCTTTAAAGACATGAGACAGCTTTTCAACCTTCCAGTATGGACTGAAGACTCATGTCTCTCCAAGAATCCTCTAAACCTTCAGTGCCATGACATCTTTCAGCCTAATAAAGAAAAAAAATGATAAGCTAGAGATGCTAACATCTATGATATATGTGGCATGCATATGTGCATGCTTTGGAGTGATGCAGATGGGAGAGAACAACAACAACAACGGCAGAAGGACTGGGTCAAAGAACTCACTAAAGCGGTGAACCTCTGCTCGAAACAGTAGACTTCTGCATAAAAAAAATTTTGAAAGAGACTGAGAAAAGGATGAAGGACATGTTTGGCAGAATGTATGAGCTCTGGTGGGGTTGGGGGGCAAGGAAGGGGGCACGGGTCCAGATTTGATTGGAAATTTTGTATGCAACTGCACGAAGCTTCAAGAAAAATTGGCTTTGAAAAAAATAAATTAAAAAAAAAAAAGAAAGAAAGCAGGCTGTTCTGGGCGTGGTGGTGCACGCCTTTAATCCCAGCACTCAGGAGGCAGAGTCAGGCAGATCTCTGTGAGTTCAAGACCAGCCTGGCCTACGCAGTGAGTTCCAGGACAGCTGGAGCTACAGGGTGACCCTGTCGAAAGAAAGAAAGAAAGAAAGAAAGAAAGAAAGAAAGAAAGANGGGTGGGGGTGGGGGGGAAGGGAAAGGGAAATATGCCTGATCTGAATTGGAAAATGATGTATAAAATGCACAAACCATCAATAAAAATTAAAAAAAAAATAAATTAATTAATTAAAAATATTAACAAAAAAAAAAAATATGGGCAAGTTCCCATCTGCCTGGAAAACTGTTTCCCTATAGCCATGCATCATCTATGTCTCTTAAAATCTTTCTGCGTACTTTACAGAAATAGTCCTGAACCTTTGGTGGCAGAGGTTTTATATAAATTTCCTATTTAGGGACAGGCACTCTGCAGTCCCTTGTTCTCTACACTTTGGCCTGTTGTGGCCTTCCTTGTTAATCACCCTCTGTTGTATGAGGAAGCTTCCTTGTGAGAGTTGAGAGATGCATTAATATTCTCTCTTCCCCCTGTTCCATTATACTCTATGAGCCTTAATTTAAGTTTTCATTGTAGATGTGTTCCTCAGTGGTCAGCATATCACAGACACATGTTTTCCTTGTGTGACCAGTTGTGGAACACTGTAATAGTCTCCATCTGTTTCCAAATGAAGCTTTTTTGAAGATTGGATATAGGTATACTTATCTCTAAATATAAGTATCAATCTTTAGCATACAGTAAGAAACTACATTTGTCTAGGGATATGACAGACATAAGGTTTTCTCTAGACTCTGTGATGGCCATATTATTTAACATTCATTTTCTCTTTGTCTGAATTTCTCCTCCTTTATTTACTTTTCTAGATGTGCCTTTTATTTTACATATAACAAATATTTAAATTACGTGGAATAAATATAATTTTCCTTTGTAAGATTCTGAGATGTATTATACATCATCCATAAAACATCTTATGCCAAATTTTTTCATTATTATTTATATTGAGCCCATAGATATTGACCCATATGATATGAAAAAAATACATTTATTTGGGGACTAATTACTTAAATCCATCAATTTTCAGATATTCTTTATTAAATAATAATTTTATTGATCATTTGAGAATTTAATAAACTATATTTTGATCATATTCACACCGTTAATCAATCACACTCAGATACGCTCTGATCCATTGACTCACTCATGTCATGTCACATATAAAGTTTTAAGCCTTTTGGTCCAACTTCTTCCATAAACCAAACGCTCTTGGATATGGAATCAACCCATGGATCATGATCAAACTCCCTGGCATCACAGCCTTAAAGAAAATGACTCCCTTTTCCCATAAGTTCTTAATTACCAACAGTTCCTCATACAGAGTGGGTTCTATCCAAATTTCCTCCTCTATGCTTAGTTTTTGTCTGGCTTGGGATTAAGCAGGTTTTGTGTTCATGCTCTCACAAATGCTGTGGGTTCATAAGTGTACTTCTACTCTTGTAGTTGGAAAGCACATTTCCTTGTATTCATCCACCACCTCTGTCATAGTCCACATTAATTTTTCCAATCCATGAGCATGGGAGGTTTCTTCATCTTTTTTTTTTTTTTTGGTCTTTTCGAGACAGGGTCTCCCTGTAGCCCCAGCTGTCCTGGAACTCGCTCTGTAGACCAGGCTGGCCTTGAGCTCACAAAGATCCGCCTGCCTCTGCCTCCCAAGTGCTAGGATTAAAGGCATGCGCCACCACACCTGGCCGGTTTCTCCATCTTTTGATATCTTATTCAGTCTCCTTCTTCAGGGGCTTAAAATGTCTGTTGTAGAGTTCTTTGGTGTCCTCTGTTAAGTTTGTACCCAGATATTTTATTTTTTGAGGCTATTGTCAGTGGGAAGATCTCTTTATATTCCTTCTCCAGTTACTTGTTGCTGTTGTAGAGAAAAGGAGACTGATTTTTCTAAGTAAATTTTGTATCTTGCCATTATACTGAAACTCTTAATTGTTTCTAGGAGTTTTGTGGTGGAGTTTTTAGCATCCCTCTAGTATACTATCACATCATCTGCAAACAGGGATATCTTGACTTATTACCCTAGCAAACATTTCAAGCACCATATTGAAGAGGAGTGGTGATAGGGGGCAGCCTTGTTGGGTTCCCACCTTTAAGGATGATGTTGGCTGTGGGTTTGTCGTATATGCCTTTGATTATATTTAGGAATGTTCTTTTCAGTCAAATTCCCTCTAGAACTTTAAACATGAAGGGATCCTGGATTTTGTCAAAGGCTTTCTCTGCAGCAATTAAAAACATTGTGTGATTTTTGTCTTTCAGTATATTCATCTGATTTATTGTATTTATAGATTTACATATGTTGAACCATCCTTGCATCTCTGGTATGAATCCAACTAGATCATGGTGGATCATCTTTTTGTTGTGGGTCTGAATGCAATTTGCAAGTATTTTGTTGAGAATTTTTGCATCAATATTCATTAATTAGATGGGTCTATAGTTTTCTTTTTTGGCTGTGTCTTTGCCTGGTTTTGCTACTAGAGTGAAGCTGGCTTCATAGAAGAATACTATTAATTTGGAGTTTCTTTCGTTTGGTTAACTGGGCTGGAGGTCAGTCTATCTTGTTTATCTTTTCAAAGAAACAGTTTGTGGATTGATTGTCATTGTTGTTTGTATTGTTTTCTTTGTGTCTATTTCATTGATTTCTGCTCTGTTTTTTTGTTATTTCTTCCTGTCTGTTGGGTTTAGGGTCCATTTGTCATTGTCTCTCAAGTGTTTTAGCTGTAGTGTCAGATCATTTATTTATTTCCTTTCTGATTTTTTAATGTGGGCACTTAGGGCTATAAATTTCCCTGTTAGGACTACTTTTAAATTATCCCACAAGTTTTGTTTTGTTGTTTTTTTCTTTTTCATTTAGTTCCATGAATACTTTTATTTAATTCTTTATTTCTTTCCTGACACATTCAGTATTGTGTTGTTTAGTCTCCATGTGTTCTCGTAGCTAAGTCCAGCTTATTTTGGTGTTAATATTGAGATAGACCTCTAGCCCAATTAAACAAAGAAAGAAAGAGTAATTCCAAATCAATAATATTCCTGATGAGAAGGGAAACATCAAAACAAACAAATACACAATCATAGGAGAATACTTCAAAAACCTATACTCTACTAAATTTGAAAGCCTAAGAGAAATTGATGAATATTTGAAATCCTGGAATTAACCAAAGCTTAATCAAGAAGAGATTGACAACTTAAAAAGACTCATAGTATATGAGGAAATTGAAAATGTAATAGTAAACCTCCCAACTAAAAAAGCCCAGGTCCAGATGGTTAAATGGCAGAATTCTATAAAACATTTAAAGAGGACGAACAACCAGTATTACTAAAGTGGTTCAGAAGGATACAAGCAGAGGGAAAGCTCTCAAGTTCCTTCTGTGAAGTGAGCATCATTCTAATACCAAAAGCAGGCAAAGATACAACCAAAAATAATACTGTAGACCCATCTCATTAATGAACATGGGTGCTGAAATTCTTAAAAAATATTTGCAATCCGCATACAGACCCACATCAAAGTGATCATCCATCATGACCAAGTTGGATTCATGCCAGAGATGGAGGATACATAATTCAATAAGTATCATAAAACACATAAATAGACTGAAAGATAAAAACCACAGAATCATCTCTATTGATAAAAAGCCTTCAACAAAATTCAGCATCCCTTCATGCTTAAAGACCTGAAAGGAATTGGACTAGAGGAAACATTCCTCAACTTAGTCAAAGCCATATTCAACAAACCCACAACGAACATCATCCTATATGGAAAAAAGTTAGAAGCATTATCCTTAAAGGCAGGAGCACAGCAAGGCTGTCTCCTATCACCACTCCTCTTCAATATAGAGCTTGAAACGCTTGCTATGGCAATAAGGTATGGAGGGGAAATTAAAAGAGTACTAATTGGAAAAGAGGAAGTCAAACTATCACTCTTTGCAGATGATATTATAGTGTATCTGAAGGATGCTAAAAACTCTACTAGAAAACTCCTAGAAATGATTAGAGTTTCAGTAAAGTGGCAGGATACAAATCAGACTAGAAAAATACACTAGCATTTCTTTTTTTTTTCTTTTTTTTTATTTATTTCTGTATGTGTATGAATGTATTGTCTGCATGCAGGTTTGTGCACCCGTGTCGTGCAATGCCGCGGAGGTCAGAAGAGGGTGTCGGATTCCCCTGGAACTGGAGTTCTCCTGGAATTGGAGTTTCAGACACTTCTCGGCCGCCATGTGGGTGCTGGGGATCGATCCCAGGTCCTCTGCAAGAGCGGTCGGCGCTCTTAACCGCTAGGCCATCTCTCCAGCCCCACACTAGCATTTCTTTATGCCAACAACAGGCAACTGGAAAAGAAATAAAAGAAGACTTTCCCACTCACAATAGCCACACACACAAAATATACCTAGGAACAAACTTAACGAAAGACACCAATGATCTCTACAACAAAAATTTTAAAGCCATAAAGGAGACTGAAGAAGACATCTGAAGATGGAAAGACATCCCTTGCTCATGGATTGGAAAGATTAATATAGTAAAAATGTCCATTCTACTCAAATTCATATACAGATTCAATGCAATCTCAGTTACAATCCCCACGAATTTCTTCACAAACTTGGAAAAAAAATCCTTAAATTCATATGGAAAAACAAAAGACACAGACTAGCCAAAGTGACCCTGAGACAAAAGTGCATACAGGAGTTATCAGTATACCAGACTTCAAACTATTTTACAGGGCTACAGTCATAAAAAGAGCCTTGTACTGGCACAAAAAGAGACCTAGAGACAAATGGAAAAAAATGAAGATCTAAAATTGAGTTCATACAATTTCAGCCACATTATAATTTAGAGAGGGACCTAAAACACTCAATGGAGGACAAAAAACATCTTCAGCAAATGGTGCTAGCAAAACTGTATAATGATTTGTAGAAGAATAATATTAAAATCTTACCTCTCTGTACAAAAATAAAGTCCATATGAATAAAAGCCCTCAACGTGAAAGCCAAAACTCTGAAGGTGATAGAATAAACCATTGGCAACAACCTACAAGACATAGGCATAGGAAAGTACTTTCTAAATCAAACAGCAGCTGTGCAGGAAATAAGGTCATCAGTTGACAAGTGGGAACTCATCAAACTCAAACGCTTCTGTACAGCGAAAGAAACAATCAAAGAAGTGAAGAGAAAACCCAAAGAATCAGAGAAAACCTTCACCATTGATACCTCTGACAGAACGTTAACATCCAAAATATGTAAAATACTCAAAAACCAAAGAAGTAAGAAAACAAATGACCCACTCAAGAGATGGAGTAAAGAGCTGAACAGAGACTTCACAAGTGAGGATATACAGATGGCTGAGAGACATCTTAAAATGTGTTCAACATCATTACTAATTAAAGAAATGCAAATTAAAATCACTATAAGATATCACCTCACTCCGATAAGACTGGGTAGTATCAAGAAAACAAATGGTAACAAATGCTGGAGAGGTTGTGAGGAAAGGGGAACACTCATCCACTGTTGGTGGGAATGTAAACTTGTACAACCATTATGGAAAGCAGTGTGGAGAACTCTTAAAAGACTCAAAATGAGCCTAGCACCTGACGCTGTCATACCACACTTGGGTATATACACACAAGACTCATCATACCACAAAGACACATGCACGTCTATGTTTATTGCAGCTCTCTTCACAATAGCGAAATGCTGGATCCAATTGAAGTTCGCCTCAACCAATGAGTGGATAGAGCAAATGTGGTACATCTACACAATGGATTTCTTTGTAGCAGTAAAGAAAATGACATCCTGAACTTTGCACGTAAATGGATGGAACTAGAAGACATTATCCTAAGTGAAGTACCACAGTTCCAGGAAAAAAAAAGAATCGTATCCCTCATTTGTGGATGCTAGCACAAAATACCTAGTAGTAAGGCAACCTGAGCAGTGTGTGTGTGTGTGTGTGTGTGTGTGTGTGTGTGTGTGTGTGTGTATTTTTCTTGAAAGCAACTGTGTCATTATAATGTGAACACCTTAATGGAATCTAGAATTAACCTACCACTTATTTTCAGACTTTGTAATTGTGGTATGGGGGGGTATGATGCATTCTTTAGAATAATATAAAATTCAAGGGGAAAATGTGAATTCCTAAGCATAGTTTGGAATTAATATACCATTTACTTTCAGACGTCATAATTTCAATGAAGAGCATATGTGTATATTTTGGAGCAATATAAATTGGAGGGAATAACAGCAAAAGGAATGGGTCAAGGAACTGATTGGAACAGTAAACTTCAGCTGAAAACAATAAACTTCTGCATAGAAAAACTTTAAAAAGAATAAAATTATATAAGATATGTATGGCAAAGTGTATGAACTCAGGTGGGGTGGGGGCATGGAAAGGGTAATGAGTCTAAAATTGGACTGAGAAATGTTTGAATTGCACAAAATTTCAATAAAAATGTTAAAAAGCTCATAGATTCATTAAATCTTTGCATTGTTTTCATTTTTCTGTTAATTATTTTCTCATCTGATTTTTATGATTTCTTCTTGTGCACTGGGTTTGTATTTGGTTTCCTTTTGTTTGTCCAAATTCATTTTTATTGAGGTTTTGTGTATCTCATACAAGATTTCTTAAATTTAGACCCATTCAATTGGACCATTAAGTCATTTATTTGTACTCTTTCTGAATTTAAAATCTTAATGTTGTTTTTTGAGAACCCTACATAATGAGTACACTATATTTGCATTATTTGTACCCTTCTCAAACTTTTCCCATACAACCTGTTCCCTCTAAACTTCATAATATCTTCTATCATATGTATTGCCCTCAGCAGCCATTGATGCTTATATCTATTCATAGAGCATTGTGAAATGTCCCCTAACCATTTTGGCATTTT
This sequence comes from Rhizomys pruinosus, assembly GCA_009823505.1. Classification (NCBI taxonomy): domain Eukaryota; kingdom Metazoa; phylum Chordata; class Mammalia; order Rodentia; family Spalacidae; genus Rhizomys; species Rhizomys pruinosus. Next base: position 7,932 of record VZQC01011461.1, read on the forward strand.
GATTGGTGCAATCATTGTGAAGGTTTTCTTTAAGATACTTTATTAAAATTTAATGGGTGAAGCATCCCTGTCCTGAATAGAAGACAGCAGGTAGCCTGGCCTTCTGCCATTTATAATCTTTCCATGCCCCTCTTCTCTGGTAGTATCTGAGTCTTAGCTGTGAGGGTTGGGTTTTAGACATAACAATTTTGGCTATGCACCCAAGGGTCCTTATCAAGATAATTTTTACCAGTAATATTTCTTTAGAGTAGCCTCTAATTTTGGGAAAGTTTCTTTGATGAGGTGTGTAAACTGCACTTATTCTCCCATTGAATGTGCCTTAAGTCTAAATTCTATGTGTTGCTTACCCCCAGGACATAAGAGCCACTATTGCACCTCTGGGAATAATTCCTGGTCTGGCATTTTGTGATTCATCACTTTAGAGCTAGGTAGGGATATTGATTGCTCTCCTCTTTAGGAGCTTACAAAGCACCTTAGGAAACTATAAAAGCTATCCCTAGTGTATGAGGATTCTAGTCAGTTCCAACTACATTCCTCTAAGGTCTTTGTCCAAAGTGTTTGGTTTCTTCAACAATAGGATCTCACCTTCAATTTCTAGAAGCAACCAATTACAATGGAAATAGTGTTCTGTAGGTCTAATGCCTCCCATCATTAACTTATAATACATAATTCCATTATATATAATATATAACACATAATTCCATTATATATATATATATATGTGTGTGTATAAAGTATTTTCATGTAACCTTTTAAAATATGGTCCTATATGACATGCTGTCTGGCGCCCTATTATTCCTCACTCTAACACTCCTTGTTTTCTCTTCCGTCTATGGTTCCTTTCTACTTTCCTATTTTCGGCAGTTATGCCAGGTTTTTTACCCAAATTGGAAAAAATTTAATCTAAGCCAAACAAACAAGAGAACACATCATGTTTATCTCAACCTAGGTTACCTCTCTCAGTAAAATATTTCCATCTATTTACTTGCAAATAAAATAACTTCCTATTTTTTTTTCTTTGCAGCTGAATAGAAGTTCCTTGTTTATATGTAGCATATGTCATTAACTATTCATCTGTTGATGGACATTCAGGCTGCTCCATTTCCTAGCTATTGTGAACAAAGAAATGTGGAACATACCCAAGCAATATCTGTGTGATAAACTATCAATTCCTTTGTCTATATACCAAGGAGCGTTGTAGACTGTCCACAACAAAACCTCTTTAAAACCAGTCCTAAGAAGGAAGTTTAGAGCTCTAAGTGCTAATGTTGAAAAATAAGGAAGAGCACATATAAATGACTTAAGAGTCTGTCAGAAGATTCTGAATAGGCAAAGAAAAAACATACCCAAACCTAGTAGACATGAAGAAATAACAAAATTTAGGGCATAAATTATGAAATACAAAGAAAACAATACAAGGAATCAATCTAAAAGCTGGCTCTTTGATAAGTTAAACAAAATAAATTCTTAGCTGACTTAAGCAAATGAAATAAAGCAAATCCAAATTAATAAAATCATAGATGAAAGGGGAAATATCACAACACCAAAAATATCCAGAACATTATAAAGGAATACTTTTAAAACATATGCTCTGTTATATTTTAAAAATTAAAAGAAATGGATTAATTTTAGTGGGAGAAAACCCATGTGTGATATATGTGACACACATGCCTGGACAATTTTTTGGTCATAGAGCAAAGCCTATGATTGTCCTATTTGTATATCAACATAAATTCTTACTGTGTGCAAAGTGCAAACTCTTAAATTTATAGGTCATTATACCTCTCTCCACTCATCAAAGAACCATCTTTTTCACAACACATAAATTCCACATCTTGAAGAGAATATTAATGAATATAACAGCACTCACCAGGGATGCTTTCTCATCAAACAGATGGCTGTGATTAACCCAGAATTCCACAACTGGCCAAAATGCATAGGGTAAGAAACTGCAGAGTGCTTGTCCCTATATAGGACTCCTATATTAAACCTTTGCCATCTAGGCTTAGGGACCATTGTGGAGGAAAGGGCTGAAAGACTGTAATAGCCCAGGGGGTGTGGATGACCACAAGGAAAGATTTTATTTTTCAGACAGCTGAGAACTTACTCATATGAATGTAAAGAATTCTGGACAACATGCACAAGACCAATGCAAATATCTAAAATAATAAATTCAACATATAAATTTGGAAATGGGGAAGAAGTAGAAGTGATCCCTCAGGGAATGATGCTAGGTAGGTTGACTAAGCTCCAGAGGATGAATTCAAATCCAGCAACATTTGGGGACACACACTTGATTTAATAGGCTTTAACATATATAAAAGAATACATGAAATGCATTGGGGGATCTATGGTGGGTGCCCATAGTTGAGGGTGTCTTAATAAGTTTAACACATAGTGTATGAAATACACAAAATTCTAATACAATGTGACTTGAAAACAAACAAATGATATTGAGAGTCAGACTTGGTGGAGGAGATAGAAAGGAAGCTGAATGAGGGAAAAGGGCATAGATATGGTGATATTTCATTATATGCATGTATGGATTTATTAGCAGTAAATAAAATATAATTATAACTAAAAAATTAAAGTAAGCAATAGGTAGATTAAGAGATATAACTGGAAATAGTTACCGCAAGTGAATTAACCCAAACCTAGAAAGACAAGCGTCACATTCTCTCTCTCTTAATTGTATGCTAGCTTTCATTAATTAGATAGCTGTACTTCAATTGAAAAATTCATAGACATTAGGAAATTAATTATCTGCCATGAGTAGTGGTTCACAGGAAGGGTTATAGAGTACAGAGATGTAAATAGCAAAGGGTAATTATTGATAGGACTGGTTTAATCGTTTGGAGAATTTAGTGGGTAGGCAGTAGAGGGAATAATATGAGTGATAACTAACACTAGAAGCCTTTTGAAAGATTCAGGTGGAAAGCTACCACAGAAGCTTCTCTCAATTCCTATAAAATGTAACAAGTAGAAAAGATGCCTCAATGGTTAAGATCAGTGGCTGCTCTTGCAGAAGACCGGGGTTCAAATGCCAGCACCCACATTAAAGCTAAGCACTATCTATAACTACATTTCCAGGGGCTCTGATGCCATCTTCTATTCTCCATGGGCATTGAAAAATCCAGGTGCACTTACATACAAGCAGGCAATACAGATATATAAATAAAAATAAAATAACATAAAAATTTTAAAATACAAATCTATTTAAAATTAGTGACCCTGCAACAGGTATAGCACAGCCTTTCTAGACTAGAAAATGGGAAGCCCAAAACCAGGAATGGAATCTCTCTTTTGGAGTCTTTACCAAACAGTTCTCATAGATCTGCCAAAGAATACAGGATACAACCATTGTAATTTGATATCCACAAGAACTGGATGTTAAGATCCTATTGATGAAGATACTACATATCTGAATCCCAGAACCAAAAAAGAAATATTGAACTGTTATTGACTTGAAGAGACATTTCTGCTGGTAGATTTCATAGTACTTGAGAAAGTTAATCATGAAACTTGACCATATGTTAACCATGCAAGAGACACTGGCTACTTTCTTGTCAAAATATGCTTAGCGAAGCCATAGTAGCACAAACATTATTACAATACCAATCAAGTTTTAATTGTATTTAACACCTGCTTCACAACAGGTAGTCCATATATGACAGTTTTATAAGGGTGAAAAACGAGGCCCAAATAAATCCTCCTACTATCATTCTGAGAAATACACCCAATGTTAAATTGATACACAATAATTATTTTATCCATTGAATAGTATGTTTCTCAAATGTTACCAGATAAGGCTCTTGCAGCAGAAGGCAATCATCTCAGAGACCCCAAAATGGTCAACATACAGAAAACAAGAGTCCGTGGAGTTCTCTGACCTAAATGAGACACCTACATCACAACTTCTCCTTTGGATGCTCAGAGATCTTATGAGGAAATGGGGCATAGAGATTGGAAGATACATACATAGTATGTGAATATAAGGAAATTATGTTGTCTTTCTCAGTTTTTAATGTAGGCACTTAGAGCTTTAAATTCACCTCATCATACTGCTTTTAATATGTCCAAGAGGTTTGTTGCATTGTGTTTCCCTTTTCATTAAATTCCAGAATTTTTAAATTTTCTTTTTTTTGTTGTTTTTCTTTTTTATTGATGTTTTATGTATTTCATACATCATTTTCATTTCAGTTCAGGTATATTCCCCATCCCTTCCCCCCACCCCACCCCAAACTGTTCCAGAGTATATATTCTGTCATGACTGTCTTGCATCTTTCTCTCAGTCATTTTTTTTATGCTTAGGAAGTCACATTTTCCTCTGTTAATTTCATATTATTCTAAAATATGGATACATACTCTCCATCCATATACAGTAATTACAGAGTCTGAAAATAATTGGTGGGTGGATTCTAGAGCCAATTGAGGGACTCACATTATAACAACCTAGTTGCTTTCAAATAAACCAAAAAAATATAACCAGCTTGCCTTTCATCGGGGGGGATTTGGTGTTAGCATCCACAAATGAGGGAAACCATTCTCTGTCTTTCTGGGACTGTGTCACCTCACTCAGCATAATGGCTTCTTACATGATATCATTTACTTATATTTCTGGGGTTTCATCCATATGCCTTGTCTATTGGAGAAAGTGGTGTACTGAAATTGTACTGTTGTGGAATTGGGGGTAATATTGTCTTTAAGTCCAGTAATATTATTAGTTTTTTTTTTATCATAAAAAAGTAATCTTCACTACATCCTTGTTTCTTTTTATTTTAGTAGATACAGTAAATTTAAGATATCTCCATGTTTGGGGAATATTTTTCGTTAACATAATCATGAATACTAGCTTTATGGAGGTTGCAGGTGGGAGGGGAGCGAGAGGGACACGGGTGTACATTCGATTGGTGCATATTTAATTGACGTGAGTTCAACAAGTATCCAGTTTTGCCCAGACTCTGTCTACAGGATACATGGTGTTTTAGGACTTAGTAAAAGTAAACATGTGTATATTAATCAACATTGGTTTAAAGGCTGATAAAAACGGTAATGCATCTGAGTTAATAAGTCCAGTAATATTATTTTTTATGAAATATGGTATGCAAAAGATTCTAAAAGGAAAATAAAAACAAAAAACAAACTTGAAGCAATCCCATTAAAACCATGAGCTGGATAGAACTATCCACTACCCTCACTCTTCTTCAGTGCAGTGCTTGACTCCGTTTTCTAGGGTAATTAGACAAGATATGACATTCTTCACAAAAATAGAAGAAAATTATAACACTCATATGAATGCATTTAAGACCCCATATACCGAAAGTAGACTTGAGCAAAAGAATAATGATATACTTACAAACTCAGGTTTGTTATCATTCATTTCATAATAACTAAGAAGTTGAAACAACTTGTTTTCCTCAGCTGATGAATGGATAGTGAAAATGTGGTACATTTACACAATGGATTTTATTTAGTAGTAACAAAAATGGATGGGAGTAGAAATTGTTATAGTAAGTGAAGTAACACAGACTCAGAAAAATAAGTTTCTCTCCTATCCATGGATCTTAAATCAACATATTTATGTGTGATTATATAAACTGCTGTAACCACAGGACCCAGGATAATGGAAAGGAAGTTTAGAAGTAAAGTAGAAAACAGAGATTGAAAGAGAGGGATAGTAAGAGACAGGTTTGTCAGAGATGAAATGAGAAAAATGAGGTTACTTTAAGAGTTGAGGGAGAAGGGACAGTTATAGTGGGTGTGCTAGATAGCTTTAGTGTCAACTTGACACACCTGGGTTGAGGGAGCCACAATTGGGGAACTGGCTTCTTTGGACTGGCCTGTGGACACATCTGTGGAGTATTGTCTCAATTGTTGAACAATATGGGAGAACCCAGACCTCTATGGATGGTGCCATCCATGGGCAGGTTGTTGTGTACAGTATAAGAAAGCAGGCTGGGAACGGACCAGGGGATCAAGCCAGTAAGAATCATTCTGCCATGGCCTGAGCTCCAGGTCCTGCATCCAGGTTACTCCCCTGAGTTCCTACCTTGGGCTCCCTGAGTGATGAACTGTGAACCAGAAGAATTGAGCTGAATAAACCCTTTCTTCCCCAAGTTGGTAGTGTTCAGTGTGTTTTGTCACAGCATTTGAAGAGAAACTAGCACAGAAATTGATAGAAGGAGTGGGGTATTGCTGTGACAAACCTGACCTTGGTGTTTTGGGGGAGGATTGTGGAAGCATTTGGAACTTTGGGCTGGAAAAGCCATTGAATGCTTGGAGGTTGTTGCGTGGAACATGGAGCAGTTATGCTGAAAGAGCTGTAGACAACGGAAGTCTGGCTTTTGAAGTTTCAAAGGGAAGCAGAGTCCATCAAGACTGTTGGTATGATATTTTTGAATTGAGGATCTGTGGGTTCTGCTCAGCTGGGGCTGAAGAATCAGCTGTAAGTAACAAGAGACCAGAACCTAAAAGTGAAACTTTTTTTTTCAACTGGGACAACTGATCCTGGTTAGCTTGGTCTAAAAAAAAAAATCAGGGGCTGGAGGGATGGCCTAGCGGTTAAGAGCGACGACCGCTCTTTCAGAGGACCCGGGTTCGATCCCCAGCACCCACATGGCGGCTGAGAACCGTCTGTGACTCCGGTTCCAGGAGAACTCCAGTTCCAGGGGAATCCGAGACCGTCTTCTGACCTCCGTGGCATCGCACGACACGGGTGCGCAGACCTGCATGCAGACAATACATTCATACACATAAAAATAAATAAATAAATAAAAATTAAAAAAAAAAATCAGTTGTAAGTTATGCCGAGTGTGGTGGTGCATGCCTTTGATCCAAGCACTCAGGGAGAGGCAGGCAAATCTCTATGAGTTCAAGGACAGCCTGGTCTGCAGAGTGAGTTCCAGGCCAGCTGGGACTAAGGGAGACCCTGTCTCAAAAATACCGAAAAAATGAGATGTAAGTAACAAGAGACCAACATGACTGTGGTGAAATCTTCAGGGAAGAATTTCCTCAGGGTCTGAACACAGAAGCTGTGGTTCAGAGAGTACCTAACCCTCCACCTCCTACACCTCAAGCAGGAAGCAGGACCTGGTAATGTGTAAGAGTCTCCTATATGGTTCTGGTGTTGAAATCTGAAGGGGTCACAGAGAGTAGCTGAGGCTTGTCACTGTGAGAGGTCAGGAAAGGCCGGTTGGTGAAAGTGCACCCTCCGTTGCAGTGAAGATCCCAGGATTGTAGGATTCATGATGAAAAACAGAGGCTTTGCACCAAGAGAGGTCAGAGGAGACCCTCGGTGAAGGTGCTGCCTCAGTTTCAGTGGAGACCCCAGCTTTTTGGAGATCCCAGGACCATGGGATGACCACCAAGAGCAGTACCAGTTGTGGAATGGAGCTGCCCTGGTCCTGTGAGATGAGCTGTGTATGCCGTGGATGGCAGAGTCAGGGAAGGGGAGCTGCCGAAACCCTTTGGAGCCCAGAAGATCGTGAGTGAATCCCAGATGTCCAGCTTTGAGCTAATTTGATGGACTTAGGTTTTACTTAGGTGTGCCTGATTCTTTCCTTTGAAATAAGACAGTATTTGTTTTGGATTTTATAGGAGCCCACGGTTAAGAGACTTTTAACAAACTGTGAAGTTTTAAGTGCTTGGATGTTTTAAGGACTATGGGGCTTTTAAGGTTGTACTGTCTTATGTTGTGATTAATGTTAACATCACACTTTGGGGACAAGAACTGGAAAGGTGGTGGTTTAGTAGTCATGAGTTTTGTGTGTTAAATTGACAAGGGGTCAATTGTGTTATATAGCATTAGTGTCCACCTGATACACGTGGGTTGTGGGAGCTTCAGTTGGGGAATTGCCTCCATTGGACTGGCCTGTGGCCATATCTGTGTAATATTTTCTTGAATGTTGAGCAATGTTGGTTGGATCCATTTGATGTGCAGTGTGGCTGAATTCAGATGTTTCTCTGTCATTATTTTTCTGGTTTACCTCCTAACAGAGAGTGAGTCCTCTACTACAAGTGTTTGGGGATAAATCTGTGTCCTAAAGTCCTGTGGTAGTGTTTACAAAGTTTGGCGCACAAGATTATGTTGCATATATGTTTATTGTTACATCTCCTTGGGTAATTGTTCCAGTAATAAGAATGAAGTGACCCTCCTTGTCTTTTCTGATTAATAATTAACTCATCCCTATGCCCCTCCAGCTCCTCCCACCTTCTCCCTAATTTTTATTCAGTTACTTGTCTTTCTTTGGTTACTATTTTTGCATACATATTATTGGACTAAGTCAAAATAGTGGTGCTCATTTGTTCAGGTGTTTAAGCCTGACCATTTGAGACTGGATAACCTATCAGGGAAGTGATTTCTGGATTAAAATTATTTGCCTTCTCTCAGCATCTATCTTTCTTTTTAATTGAAAATTTTAATGTGTTTCATAGATAATTTTTTAATTTATATTTATTATTATTTATTTATACATACTTTTTTATCAAACCTAGACCCGTGTCCTCCCCATCCCCCCACCCATCCAGAGCTCATGCATTCTGCAAAACATGCTATTCATCTCTTTCTCAGTCTTTCTCAATATTCTCCATGGGGAAGTTGACTGTTTTTAGCAGAAGTTCACTGTTTCAGTCAGTACTTTGATGCAGTCCTTTCTGTTGCTCTTTCCAAGATGCATCACTCCCAACTGCTTTGGACAAAAGCTCAAGGGGTCATGCACAGGAAATACTTACAACTGGGTAATTGACACTAGCATCCACAGATGAGGGATACCATTCTTCGTTTGTTTTTCTGGGACTGTGTTACTTCACTCAGCATGATGTCCTCTAGCTCCAGCCATTTTCACACAAAACTCATGATGTCGTCTTTCTTTACTGCTGCATAGAACTCCGCTGTGTAGATGTACCACATTTTCTCTATCCACTCATCAGTTGAGGGGCATTTGGGTTGGTTCCAGCTCTTTGCTATTGTGAAGGGAGCTGAAATAAACATGGCTGTGCATGTATCTCTGTGGTGGGGTGAGTCTTGGGGGTACATGCCTAGGAGTGGTATGGATGGGTCGGGTCACAAGTTCATTCCAAGTCTTCCAAGGGTTCGCCACACTGCTTTCCATAGTGGCTGTATGAGTTTACATTCCCATCAGCAGTGGATGAGGTTTCCCCTTTCCCCACAACCTCTCCAGCACTTGGTATAATTTGTTTTTTTGATCCTAGCCAGTCTTATTGTAGTAAGATGATATCTTAAAGTGGTTTTGATTTGCATTTCCTTAATGATTAGTGATGTTGAACACTTCTTGAGGTGTTTCTCAGCCATCTCTAACTCCTCACTTGTGAAGTCTCTGTTCAACTCTTTGCTCCGTCTATTGAGTGGGTCATTTATTTTCTTTCTTCTTTGTTTTTTGAGTAGTTTATATATTCTGGAGATCAGTGCTTTGTCAGATGTATCTGCGGTGAAGGTTTCTTCCCACTCTGTGGGATTTCTCTTCACTTCCTTGATTGTTTCTTTTGATGTATAGAAGCTTCTGCGTTTAATGAGGTTTCTCATTTGTCAATTGTCGACCTTTAATTCTTGCACAGCTGCCCTGTTATTAGGAAGTCTTTTCCTACACCTATGCTTGTAGTCTGCTGCCGACTTTTTTCTTCTTTCTCCTTCAGAAGTTTGGGCTTTCACGTTGAGGTCTTTCATCCATCCTGGGCGTTGACTTTTGCTCAGGGCGAGAGGTAGGGGTTGAATTTCTTTCTTCTATAAGTTGTGATCCAGTTTTGCCAACACCACTTTTCTGAAAATGCTTTGTCTTTGACTCCATTGTGTCTTCTGGCACCCTTGTCAAATCTGCGGTGGCTGAAATTGTATATGCTCAGGTTTGGATCTCAGTTTTGTTCCATTGGTCAAAAACAGGTCTGTTTTGTGCCAGTACCAGGCTGTTTTATGATTATAGCCTGTCGTATAGTTTGAAGTCTGGTATAGAGGTACCCCCCTGTGTAGCTCTATTCACTCAGGTTGTTTTGGCTATTCCGGGTCTTTCGTTTTTCCAAATGAATTTAAGCACTTTTTTTTCCAGGCCTGTGAAGAAGAAACTGTTGGGGATTTTGTTTGGAATGCATTAAATCTATACACGAGTTTGGGTAAGATGGAATTATTAATATTAATTTCCCAATCCATGCGGCATGGGAGGTTTTTCCAATTCTGATGTCTTCTTCAATTTCTTCTTCAAGGTTAAAATTTTTGTTGTAGCGATCCTTTTTGTCTTTGGTTAGCTTTGTTCCTAGTTATTTTATGATTTTGAGGCTATTGTGAGTGTGCAGGTCTCCTTGACTTCCTTCCCAGTTGCTTGTTCTTGGTATTTGTAAAGAACGGCCATTGATTTTCTAAGGTAAATTTTGTATCCTTCCACTTACTGAAGCTGGTAAAACTTTTCTAGGAATTACATTTTCTGGTGGAGTTTTAGCCTCCCTTAATAAACAATCATGTCATCAGCAAATAGGGTTTAAGCTTCACTTCCTCCTTTTCTAATTAGTACTCCTTTAATTTATTTTTCTTGTCTTATTGCTCTAGCAAGGTGTTTTTCACGCACTACCTTGAAGAGGCGTGGGTAACAGGGGGCTGCCTTGGCCCAGTTCCTGCCTTTTAAGGGGAATGCTTTTCTCGTTTCCCCATTTAGGAGATATTGACTGGGGGTTTCATGTATATGGCTTGATTACATTGAGGAATGATCCCCCAATCAATTCCTTCTAGGACTTAAGCATGAAGTTGATGCTGGATTTTGTCAAAGCTTTTTCAGCATCAATTGGATGATGGTGTGGTTTTTGTGGTTTTTATCTTTGGATTCCGTTTATTTGTTTGATGATTTTTAGTGATTTCTTATGTTGATCCATCCCTGCATCTCTGGTAGAATCCAACTTGGTCATTTTTTTGGATGGATGATCTTCTTGATTGTGGGTCTGTAGTGCTTTGCCAGTATCCTATTTAGAATTTTGACATCTGTGTGTTCATTAGGGAGATGGGTCTATAATTCTCCTTTTTTAGTTGTATCTTTTGCCCGGTTTTGGTAATAGAGTGATGATGGCATCATAGAAGGAATTTGGGAGAATTCCCTCTGATTGTATCTTTCTAAACATTTTCAGTAATAATGTTGTATGAAGTCTTTTTGAACTGTTTTATAGAATTTTGCACGTAAAAAACATCTGGGCCTGTGCTTTTTTTATTGGGAGGTTTCTTCTACATCTTCCAATTCTTCATGTGTTATGGGTCTGTTTAGGCTGTGGATCTCTTCTTTTTTAAGCTTTGATGATTCCCAGAATTTTTCAGATTTTCATCCATTCTCTTCCAGGTTTTCAAACTTGGTAGAGTATCGGTTCTTGAAGTAATCTTGTATGATCATCTGGATCTTTTCCTTGTTCTGTTGTGGCATTTCCCTTTTCATCCAGGATTGTATTGATTTGGAGTTGTCCTTCTTTCTTTTGGTTAACTAGACTAGAGGTCTGTCTCTCTGGTTTCTTCTTTCAAAGAACCAACTTTTGTATTCATTGATTTTTTGTATTGTTTTCTTTGTTTCTATTTCATTGATTTCTGCTCTGATTTTTGTTATTTCTTCCTGTCTGTTGCGTTTAGGGTTCATCTGTTGTTGCCTCTCAAGTGCTTTTAGCTGTAGTGTTAGATCATTCACTTGTGCTCTTTCTGTTTTTCTAATGTAGGCACCCAGGGCTATAAACTTCCCTCTTAGGACTGCTTTTAAGGTATCCCATAGGTTTTGTTGTGTTGTATTGTCATTGTCATTCAGTTCCAGGAATGTTTTTATTTCTTTCTTTATCTCTTCCTTGACCCATTCATTATTCAAGAGTGTGTTGTTTAGTCTCCATGTGTTCTTGTAGGCAGGAGGGCTTATCCCGGTGTTGATGTTGAGCTTTATTGCACTGTGGTCTGTTAGAATGCATGAAATTATTTCCATCTTTTTGTATTTGTGGAGGTTTCTTCTGTGTCCCAGTATGTGTTTGATTTTGGAGAATGTTCCCTGGGGTGCTGAGTAGAAAGTGTATTCTCTGGTATTAGGTTGGAATGTTCGGTATAGGTCTATGAGGTCCATTTGGTGTATCATTTCATTCAGTTCAGATGTCTCTCTGTTTATTCTTTGTCTTGTTGACCTATCCAAATGACTCAGTGGGGTATTGAAATCCCCTACTATGAGTGTACTGGGGTTAGTGTGTGACTTGTAGTCCTGGAGAATTGTCTTTATAAATTTTGCTGAACCAGAGTTTGGGGCATGTACATTCATAATTGTGAAATCTTCTTGGTGAACTGTTCCTTTGATAAAAATATAATGGCCTTCTTTGTCTCTTCTGGTTTCTTTTCCTTTGAAGTGTATTTTGTCTGATATTAAAATGACACCTGCTTTTTTTTTTTTTTTTTTTTTTTTTTTTTTTTTTTTTTTTTAATAATTTTTTTCCATCCTTTCACTTTAAGGTGGTGCCTGTCCTTGAAGGTAAGGTGTGTTTCTTGTAGACAGCATATCAATAGATTCTGTTTCCTAATCCAATATCCTAGTCTAGGTATTTGGGGAATTTAGTCCATTAATATTTAAGGTTATTACTGGTAGGTTTGTGTTGCTTCCTTTTGCCTTCTTATCCATTTGCGGTTTGGGTTTAGGTTTCTACTTCTGCAGTTATGCTTTTATTGATTTATCTTTCTAGGTGCCTGGGGTTTGGTTGCTCCTTTCTTCTGTCCTTCTAATTGCTTCAACTTTTCTCTGAAGGGTTGGTTTTCTGGACATGTATTCTTTCATCTTATGTCATGGAAGGTTTTTCTCTCTCCTTCAACTATAATTGACAATTTTGCTGGGTATAGTGACCTGGGCTGGCATCTATTGTCCATTAGCACTGGGAATGCTTTGCTCCAGGTTCTTCTTGCTTTCATATTTTGCATTGAGAAGTCAGTTGTAATTCTGATATGTTTTCCCTTATAGGTCACTTGTTGTTTTTCTCTTGTGGCTTTAAGGATTTTGTCTTTGTTTTGGGTGTCTAGCATTTTAACTATGATGTGGCGTGGAGAATTTCTTTTCTGATCTTGTCTGTTTGGAGTTCTATGTGCTTCTTGTATTGGTATTGGTTTGTCCTTTTTTAGTTTGGGGAAGTTTTCATCTATTATTCTGTTGAAGATCTGATCAATACCATTCTCTTGGGATTCTTCTCCTTCCTCTATTCCTATGATGCAGAGGTTTGATCTTTTCATAGTGTCCCACAGCTCCTGGTTGTTCCACTTCTGTGTATTTTTAAATTTTTCATAATCTTTCCTTGAAGTTTTTAGTTGTTCTGTGTTATCTTCCAGGTCTGATATTCTTTGTTCTGCTTCCTCCATTCTGCTTCTGAGCCTTTTTCCACTCCTTTCCTCTTGATTGGATGAGTGTTTTATTTCCTTTCTCATTTCCTCTTCTGATTTCTTTAGCATTTCTACTTCTTTTTGGTGCTTCTCAATCTCTTCTTTTAGCTCTTTGCTTCGCTGGTTGGTTTCCTTATCTTTTTCAGCATGGGATCTTTTTAGTGTTTCTACTTCCTTCCGGAGTTTGTCGTTCTCTCTCTCTAGGTCCTTCTTGAGTTCTTCATTGTCTTTTCTTATTTCTTTGATTTGTTCTTTATAATCTTGTAGTTCTTTAAATATGTTCCCAATTGTGTTCCTGATATCTGTCTCCTGGGGCATCCCCGGAGGGATTGCACTGCAGGAGTCTTCCATGGGGTTGGTTGAGCTTGGTGGTGGATTACCCCACCCCTTTCCTGCTCTTCTTCGTGATCCTGGCATATGGACTTCTCCTTGCCTGTATTCCAATGTGAGTCCTAAATGCCTCTTCACTGTGTTGAAGGCTTGCTTTGCTTGCCTCCTTCAGATGCCTTCATAATCCCAGTTGGCGGGGGGGGGGCACTCTTCAGCCCGCACCCCGGTACCTTCCGCTGGCCTCAGGAGATCTCTCACCATCTATCTTAACTAGAAGTGGGACCTGTGGATTCTCTTGTTTTCATTGGCATGTCAACTGATGCCATTATGTAGCTTTTTTTAAGGCAAATAGATTGTGGAGAGTTCATGGAAGAACTATCTCCACCATGCCTGTACAACACTATCTAGCTGCTGGCATGCTGTCAACATAGAATTTTTCTATCCTCTCTTCCAGGATGCTCCCTAATTCTTAGTAGCAAGGATTGAATTTTTTACTATAGCCATTGGGACTAGGTACCACTGAGTTCCGTTTTCCCTGCATTTGAATTGTTCTGGAACTGTATAAGTAGTCTCCATCTTTTGCAAAAAGAAACCTCTTTGATAAGTGGTGAGAAGTACACTCATCTGCAAACAAAAGGGAAATTATTTAGAATATAGTTGAAAATTGCAATGGTTTAAGAAATTGGCAAGCGGAGTTTCTTATCTAGGGTCTAGGACCATATACAAACAATGGGTATTAGACTATGTTTACAAAACTGAGCATGAAATTATTCTACTGAGTGAGCCTCTGTACAATTACACCTCTGTGAATTACCCCCAGATAAAAGTGCTACTATTTTACCAATAAAGATAATTTTCCAAGTATTTGTTGTGGTCCACAGGCTTTACCACTGTGTATGACTATTCATTGATTATCTTCTTTGGCAATTGGCATAGCACATTCAGATTTACTATTCAAGGAGGAGAATTTCATGTTGATTCCACCTCAGATTCTTCAAGTCCTGTTTCTGAAATGTGTGGTATTCTTAGAACAATGTCTTGGCAATAGTCTCTAAAACATTGGGAGGCTCATGGACTAACTTAAACAAGTACAGGAAGGTAGTTTTCCTGTGCATAGCATGGTGATTATTATATAATTTGTTAGCCTTTAGGTAAACACACACACACACACACACACACACACATCTACTTTATATGTGTATTTCCCTATGCTTTTGAAGACATTCTCAAATATTATTTCTCCTCCTATCTTGTCTCACTGCATTATTCTCCTCTTGCATCCAAAGTTAAAATCTTCTGCAATTTTCCCATTTACCCAGTAATAGTGTCTCATGTCTTACTATCCCTCTTACTCTGGGTTTTCACTTCAAATCCTTCATTGTTTCTTTCACTGTACAGAGGTTTTGAGTTTGATAAGTTCCTATTTGTCAACTGTTGATCTTATTTCCTGTGCAGCTGCTGTCTGATTTAGAAATTCTTTTCCTTTGCCTATGTCATGTAGGTTTCACCAACTTTTTGTTCTATCACCTTCAGGGTTTCGGGTTTCAAGTTGAGATCTTTGATCTACTTGGAGTTTATTTTTGTATAGGTTGAGAAGTAGGGACTTAATTTTGTTCTACAAATGGTAATCTAATTTTGCCAGCACCATTTGCTGAAGATGCTATCCTTCCTCCATTGATGTTTTTTCCCCCTGTTTCAAATAAGTGGTAGCTAAAATTGTATGAGCTCAAGTTTGGATCTTCAATTTTGCTCCATTGATCAACAGGTCTGATTTTGCCAGTACCAGGCTGTCTTTATGACTATGGGCTTATAATATAGTTTGAAGTCTGGTACAACAATCTCCTCTGTATTGCATTTTTCACTCAGGGTTGCTTTAGCTATTTGGGGTCTTTTGTTTTTCCATATGAATTTAAGGAATTATTTTTTCCAAGTCTGTGAAGAAACTCATGGGGATTTTGGTTGGGATTGCATTGAATCTGTATATCAATTTGGGTTAATGGGCATTAATACTATATTAATTTTCCCAATCCATGAGCATGGGGGGTCTTTCCATCTTTTGTTGTCATTTTCAATCTCCTTCTTCAAGTGTTTAAAATTTTTGTAGTAGAGGTCTTTGGTGTCTTTCGTTAGGTTTGTTCCCAGGAATTTTATTATTTTTGAGGCTATTGTGATTGGGATGGTCTTCTTATATTTCTTCTCCACTTGTTTATTGTTGATGTAAAGAAAAGGTGGTGATTTTTCTGGGTTAATTCCATATCCTACCACTTTACTAAACTCTTAATCATTTCTAGAAATTTTCTGGTGGAGTTTTTAATATCCCTTACATAAACTATCATTTCATCTGCAAAAAGGGATAGCTTAACTTCTTCTTTTCTGGTTAGTACTCCTTTAATTTCTTTCTCTTGCTTTATTGCCCTAGCAAGTGTTTCGAGAACTATGTTGAAGAGGAGTGGTGATAAAGGGTAGTGTTGATGGGTTTCCGCCTTTAAGGGAAGTGGTTCCAATTTTTCTCCATTTAGGATGATATTGGCAATGGGTTTGCTATATATGGCTTTGATCATGTTGAGAAATGTTCCCTTCAGTGTGATTCCCTCTAGGACTTTAAACATGTAGGGATCCTGGATCTTGTCAAAGACTTTTTGTGGCATCGATTGAGATGATCATGTGGTTTTCGTCTTTCAGTCCATTTATGTGTTATGATACTTATTGATTTATGAATGTTGAATCATTCCTGGCTCCCTGACTTGAATCCAACCTGATCATAATGGATGATCCTTTTGATGTGTGTCTGTATGGGATTTGCAAATATTTTGTTGAGAATTTTATATCTATGTTCATTAATGACACAGGCCTATTGCTTTCTTTCTGGCTTGTATCTTTGCCTGGTTTTGGTATTAGGGTGATGCTGGCTTCATAAAAGGAGTTTGGGAGAATTATAAGATCTTTCTCTTGGTCAGCCAGAGGGGTCCCACATCCCAAACAGGGAGGGGGCAAGCATATGATGGAGTCAACACCACAAACCCCAGGATTCGGGTGAAAAGTGGGGAAATTGTGAGCTCCTGAAGTCTCATTTAATATGGGAAAAAATAGGGATTTATATGTGATCATCTTCTGATTCTTCCACAAACTTATCTGGTGCTGATCGTTGGCCTAGAACACTAACTCAGCTATTGCTTCCAAGCACTGTTTAAGTCTGTTCAATAGGCAAGGAGGCAAGGAAACCCCTGTGCAAGTGTGCAACACTCTGCAGAATGTTGTAGTAAACTCCTCTGATCCAGCCAAAGAAGTTCAGTTCACAGCCAAGAAATGGGGGTGAGCAGAGGGTGAAGTCAACACACAGACGACAGGAGTCAGGTTAAAAGCAGGGAAATTGCAAGCTCCTGCAAGCTAGTTTAATCATGGAAAAATGGGGATGTATATGTGATCATCTTCTGCTTCATCTTTGAACATATCGGATGCTGATCATTGGCCCAGATCACTGACTCAGCTGTTGCCATATTTAACTTCAGAGAACAGGTTAAGCCTGTTCAGTAGATGAAGTTGTATATAGACATGTAATCTACCCCTTTGATTTTAAAAAGAGCAATAACCATAGTGGGAGCCTGAGTGCATATCTCAGACATTGTTGATCCCACCTCTAGCTTTCCAACATTTGACTGTACCTGTCTTAGGTTGTCCTGATTAGCAGGATCTTACCCGTCATTGGATAACCAGCCACTGAGAGAAGAAGCTAGGAACAGTTTGTCTGGGTGGGTGTAGAGGCATGAGGTTTATCCATGCGATTCATAAATGGCAGAGGGCCATGGTCTCAATAAGTCATTACTAGCCACGGGTAAAAATGGAATAGGCACCTGAGAAGTAGACAAAGGCTGCTGGTGGAGGCACAAACTGACAGGATCTGCTAAAGGGGCAGAGGAGGCCAAGAAGGCTCCAAGTGACAAGGGGTGGGGGTTCAAGTGTAGCCCACATCTGGGACCAGACCTAGATAATAAAAAAACATTTAAACAGGTCATATATTCAACTGCCTAGGACTTTAGTTGATTGGGCAAAGCAAGTAGTAAACATTTGATAAAAAGATAGCTAAGGTATTCAAATTTTGGGCTTATAAATACATTTTTAAATATCCATATTTTAAATTTTGCACATTCATATGTAGTCTGGCATGCCAAAATGAATAATTTTGTGCACATAAAGGATGAAAACTTGAAGTGGCCACTTTGTTTGACAGAAACAACATGAGATAATTACAATGACTGACAAACATACACAAAGACTTAGACCAAGAGGACACTAGACACACCTTACATACAAAAACTTAGATGCTTGAAGAACGTGAATACATGAATCTTAGACACACAGAAAGACAGTCACCATAAACAAAAAGCACGAAAAAGTTGGATTCCCCTTTTCTTTTTTTCTAAAGAAATTTTCTTTTCTTTAATTTTTTTTATGTGTATGAATGTACTGTCTGCATGTAGGTTGCTGCACTCGTGTCATGCAATGCCGCTGAGGTCAGAAGAGGGCATCGGATTCCCCTGGAACTGGAGTTAAAGACTGTTCTCAGCCGCTATGTGGGTGCGGGGTATTGAACCCGGATCCTCTGCAAGAGCAGTCTTAACCGCTAGGCCATCTCTTCAGCCCCTGGATTCCCTTTTTCTCAGACGTTTTTGAAGGGCATCATAGAGGCTTCCCAGAGGAATCCCTTCTCCAACAGCAAACCACGGCTGCTATAGGGATCAAGTGTCTGTGACCAAAGAGGGTCAAATGGTTTTCGAGGGTACCCACTGCAGCTTCCCAGAGGATTCTGGAAAGATACAAGCAATGCCTCAGCCTTGTGTTAATAGGGGGTCACACTGCTATTGTTCTGGCTTGCTCTATTGCCAAGGAGGGCTTTAAGAAGATTATCAAAGGGGCTAACCCAGTGGAAATCAGGAGAGGTGTGATGCTAGCTGTTGATGCTCTAATTGCTGAACTTAAAAAGCAGTTTAAACCTGTGACAACTCTTGAAGAAATTGCTCAGGTTGCTACAATTTCTGCAAACCGAGACAAAGAAATTGGAAACATAATTCCTGATGCAATGAAAAAGGTTGGAAGAAAGGGTGTGAGTTATAAATTATTGAAAGCATGAAACTTGATGGAAGATATATTTCTCCATATTTTATTAACATACAGAAAGGTTAAAAATGTGAATTCCAAGATGCCTATGTTATTTTGAGTGAAAAGGAAACCTTTAGTATCCAGTCCATTGTCCCCTCCCCTGAAACGGCCAATGCCCACCAGAATCCCCTGGCCACAATCACTGAAGACATTGATGGAGAAGCTCCAAGTACACTGGTTTTCAATAGGCTAAAAGTTGGTCTTCAGGTGGTAGCAGTCAAAGCTCTAGGGTTTGGGGACAATAGGAAGAACCAGCTAAATGATACAGCTATTGCTACTGGTGGTGTGGTATTTGAAGAGGAAGAATTGAAACTAAACCTTGAAAATGTTCAAGTTCATGACTTAGGAAAAGTTGGAGTTGTCATTGTCACCAAAGATGTTGTCATGCTTTTGAAAGGAAAAGGTGACAAAGCTCAAATTGAAAAGCATGTTCAAGAAATCACTGAGCAACTAGAAATCACAAGTAGTGAACATGAAAAGGAAAAACTGAATGAATGGCTGGCAAAGCTATCAGATGGAGTAGCTGTGTTGAAGGTTAAGGGACAAGTGATATTGAAGTGAATGAAAAGAAAGAGAGAGTGACACATGCCCTCAATGCTACAAGAGCAGCTGTTGAAGAAGGCGTTATTCTGGGGGGGCGGGGTGCACTGCTTCATTGCATCCCAGGCGTGGACTCAATAAAACTTGCCAATTAAGGTCAGAAAATTGCTATAGAAAGTATTAAAAGATCATTGAAAATTCCTGCAGGTGTTAAAGGCTCTTTGATTATTGAGAAAATTCAGAAAGTTCCACAGAAGTTGGATATGATGCTGTGCTAAGAGATTTTGCGAACATGGTAGAAAAGAGAATCATTGATCCAACAACGGTTGTAAGAACTGCCTTGCTGGATGCTGCTAGGGTGGCCTCTCTGTTAATTACAGCAGAAGCTGTAGTCATAAAAATTCCTAAAGAAGAGAAAGACCGTTGGATGGGGCCAGGAGGATGTCGTCCATGTAATGTATGTATTTATAGGATGAGGATAAAATGTGGAAGGTGGAGGCCACATCATTTTGAAGTATGGTAGGGCTGTTTGTTGGATGTAATGGGAACCAACTTGCAATCTTTGGCCCAATGGATGCCCCCCACCCCGCATTTGGTGCAAAGAGTCTTGTGCTTGGTGAAGGGATTTGGGCAAGAGCACGTAAAGTGATCCTTCCTGCCACATCCCCAACAGACAGGGAGCTTGGAAGGTTCCTGTTTGTTATGGGAAAAAGCTTGTAAAGAGGCAATGAGCACCTCAAAAGGAGATGAGGCAGGGATAAGATCACAGGTGGTAATGATTCATTTATGAAGTTCTTCATTACGTACTGATGCAACAGCGTTGCGGGTGTGAGAATTCATGCCTTCCCAGGAGAGTTCTTTGATCAGGGCATTTCTAGTCGGGTCAGGGGGCATGTGGCATGATGAGAAAAAATCAGAAAAAATGTTCGCTTGCGTGTTGAACCAAATTGTAAAGTAACAGTCAGGCTTTTGTGGAGTGCAGGACTTAAGACTTTGAAGGACCATGTCTTAAATTTGGTCAAAATATGAGGGATATCAATAAGGCATTGGCTCACGGGGTCAGTAAAGTTACCACAACTGGTAAGCATGTCCAAGGTTATGGGGATATTATAATATATGTTACTGTGGCCCTGACCTTCTGCCATGTCATCATAGATGGCCTTCCATTGAAGGAATGTTTCAGGATCAAGGACTGCCTTAAGCAGGGTGTACTAATCCTAATGTGTTTGAAGGTTAATTGCCCATTGGGTGAGAACTTGTTTGAAATAAGGGGAATCAGGGCAGCTTCTTGAGGTGCTTTACAAATAAGGGATAGGTCGGAAAGGGGGGGTGGGGATCCAGGGCCAAGCAGAAGCATTGGGACTCACATTAACAGGGAATGCATGCAAGTGTGAGGGGGGGATGACTGAATAGGTTCTGAGAGGAATGAGGTAAAGGGGGGAGCCGAGGGGAAAGGGGGGAGATGAGAGAGAACTTCTTGGAACTTAGTAGGGACTGCTGAAGGTAGTTTTTGTGAGTTGGGAGCAGGAGGGGAATTCTCTTCATTCGATATTTCTGTGTTTTTGTAACAGCATAGATTGTCCTCTGCTGAGGAGCCTTAAAAAGGCTTACAATTATGGTGAGGAGGTTGCCCACAACAGCAGGGGACAGGGTCGGCAGGCAAGTGCTTGGGCTGAAGTCGGACAAAGAGTGTATCTGATCTGAAAGTGTGTTGTGCTTAGTGGAGGACTTTCAAGGGATGTTACACCCTTTGAAATATGTCCACATGGTGTCTCCGGAGTGACGTCTCTATATACTGAGGTCCAGGTTCTGAGTCCTGAGTGGATCAACTCTTATGTGGACTCAGGGGAAGAACCAAGAGGTGTAGCCACCAGTGCTACTTGGCACAGCACAGTGCATGTACCTCCCTAGCAATAAACAAAGATGACTATAAATGAATTGAAAGTGAAGGGAAGGGTGCCACCTGCACGCTCACTTTCCCATGGCTGTAAGCACATAAAACAAAGAAGGGTATGTTCACTGGAACCTCAAACATCTCACAAATGCGGAGGGGGGCAGTGAGGGGGGCACAGACCACTTGTAGTAAATTCCTCTGGTCCAGCCAAAGAAGATCGGTCATGGCAGAGAAATGAGGATGATCATACAGAAAAGTCAACACACAGAATCCAGGAGTCAGGTTAAAAGCACGTACATGCGAACTCCTGCAAACTCATTTAATCAGGGGGAAATGGAGATTTATATGTCATCATCTTTTGCTTCTTCTACAAACATGTCAGGTGCTGATCATTGGCCCAGACCACCGACTCAGCTGTTGTCACAGTTAACTTCTGAGAACAGGTTAAGCCTGTTTGGTAGATCAAATGGTATGTAACACTTTGGGCGCCAGATGTAGGAGCCTTCTCTGGGCCAGCCAGAAGAGTTCCAGTTCCTGACCAAGGAGGGGGCAAGCAGACAATGGAATCAACACCACAGACCCCGGGAGTTGGGTTAAAAGCAGGGAAATTGTGAGCTCCTGCAGACTCCTTTAATATGTGAAAAATAGGGATTTATAAGTGATCATCTTCTGCTTCCTCTGTGAATGCAGGTGCTGATTATTGGTCCAGACCACTAACTCATCTGTTGCTTCCAAGCACAGGTTAAGTGTGTTCGGTAGGCAAGGAGACAAGCACTCCTCTGTGCAGGTGCACAGCACTCTACAGAGAATTCTTTCTGTTTGTATCCTTCTGAACAGTTTGAGTTCCAATGGTTGTAGGACCTCTTTAAATGATTTATAGAATTCTGCCGTGAAACCATCTGCACCCGAGCTTTTTTTAGTTGGGAGGTTTTTAATTACATCTTCAATTTCCTCAAATATTATGGGTCTGAGAGGTAATCTCTTATAAAACCGGTAAAAATGCCTTCTTTAATTGACTAATAGACATAGGAACTGTGAAAAGGATTATTCTCCATTCAGAACCAAATATAATACTAAAGTCCTTGGGCTATGCACTTAGGCAAAGTATATTAATGCAGGAGCTCTGACATCAGCAATGGATTGTTCTACCAGGGGGATGTTGGCCAGGGGATCCAAGGCCCCACAAAAGGTAAGGGCTCCTTGCCTCTAAACTGGGAT
>VZQC01011461.1:31326-45123 GCA_009823505.1 Rhizomys pruinosus
AAACTTGAAAGATGCAGGACAGTTATGGCAGAATACATGATCTGGGATGGGGTGGGGGGGGGGGAAGGGAAAGGGAAATATACCTGATCTGAATTGGAAAATGATGTACAAAATGCACAAACCATCAATAAAAATTAAATTAAAAAAATAATAAAATAAACTGCCAATATCTTCTTGGTTAAGCTTTGTTGGTTCCCGGGATTTCAGATATTCATCCATTTCTCTTAGATTTACAAATTTAGTGGAGGATAGGTTTTTGAAGTAGTCCCATATGATTGTCTGGATCTTTGTCTGTTGTATTGTTTCCTCTTTCATCACGAATACTACTGATTTGGAGTTGCTCTCATTTTTCCTTTTTGGTTAACTGGGCTAGAGGTCAGTCTATTTTGTTTATCTTTTCAAAGAACCAACTTTTGGATTCATTGATTTTACATATCATTTGTTTGTTTCTATTTCATTGATTACTGCTTTGATTTTTATTATTTCTTCCTGCCTGTTGGGTTTAGGGTTCATTTATTGTTGTCTCTCAAGTGGTTTTAGCTGCAGTATTAGATCATTTATTTGTTCCCTTTCTGTTTTTTTATTTTATTTTATTTTTTATTTTTTGCATGTGGGCACTTAGGGCTATAAATTTCCCTCTCATCTCCAATTTGTTGATATGGATTTGCTTTCTATCAGTTGATTGGTGTGGGAAAAATTAGTTAAGATGGGCAGCATTCTAAGCCAATGGTACCTCCTTGGCCACACTCATGGGGTGGGATGTAGTGATGAAAAGGTTTAGGATTCGGTCCTGAGAATTGAGTCATGATGGATATTTAAGCAGACATCTTGGAATAAAAAGCTCTCTCTGCATTTGAACCTCAACATGTGTCCATGTGGAGTGCTTTCCTATGCATGCTTTCCACATGGGTCATCCTAGAATTAAGTGGGCCCCACCACAAATCTCGGTGGCATACCCACAAATGGCAACGAATTTATGTGGGGCAGGAGGAAACCTTGACAACTTAGGTATGCATACCCCTAAATCTTGCCTTTTTCTTCTCTTTCTCCTCTTTCTACTGATAGCTATCTGTTGTGGTGGAGCCATCTTTACTGCTGGTTTCAGTGGATGGGACAGTGGTCTCAGGGCTTGTGGCCTGGCTCTGATTTGGTTCAAAGGGAGCACCCAATGCCTTCCAGGCATGTGCCTCCTGACATGGTCACTCCTGCAGGCTATAAAAGCCAGTGACCTCAAGGTTGAGTTTAATATTAAAGCTTAGCAGCTATGCTTGGCCTTGAAATCATTTTTCATAATTCTACAGGTCTGAAAAACTTTCTGGTTTTAAATTCCCCCCCTCTTCTCAGGCTCCTCCAGCTCCTCAGGCTCCTCAAGTTCGGTTCCAACCTTAACTTGTTCATAATTAAATTTTCTCCTGGTATCTCTCCTCAACCTGAGCCCACTTCTTTCTCTTGCAAATTAAGGGAACTGCCCTCTTCCAAGGGCATCCACTTCCAGATGATTTCAAGCCTTGGCCATTTTTCTCTTAAATTTTGTATGCAAAATTTATTTTTGGATAAAAGTGTGTTGCTCTCTTGTCTTCTTGTGGGTTTTCTCTAAATCTAAGTCTTCTTACCTAAAACCTGCCAGTTATTTGCAGATCCAAGGTTGGGATTTAGCTAACAATAATTCAAATCCATTTCAGCATGCTTAACTTAAAGTGTAATATTTTTACTTAACCCCCGTTTACCCTAGATATCCTTTGAATAAATATATATGCACAGTTAAAATTAATTGGTTGATTTAATGTTATCTTGCTCTTTTTAAAATGTGTTTCACCTTAAAAATCTCTTCTCACAGAATTCTTGTTCACACGTGGTCTGAGCTCTGGCCTGGCACCATAAGCTTGCCTGCTGTGCATGCATACCAGCTGCCGGACTGAGCACATGGCATCTAAATCATGCCCTTTAAGTTCTGATTTTAGGTAACATTCTTTTGATTTCATCATTTTGGAAACAAGATAGATAGATTTCTAGGAAAACTTACAGGCCTTGAAGTTCTAACAAAACAAACTTCCTCCGATAAATTGTCTTTTTTAAGGACCATTGTTAAAAGTCTCTTTAAAAACATGAGTTAGAGATGGCCGAGAAACATCTTAAGAAGTGTTCAACATCTCTGATAATTAAGGAAATGCAAATTAAAACCACTCTGAGATATCACCTTACTCCAATAAGACTGGCTAGGATCAGGAACACGAATGATACCAAGTGCTGGAGAGGTTGTGGGGAAAGGGGAACACTCATCCATTGCTGGTGGGAATGTAAACTTGTACAGCCACTATGGAAAGCAGTGTGGAGAACCCTTAGAAGACTCAAAATGAGCCTTCCATTTGACCCAGTCATACCACTCCTGGGTATATACCCACAAGACACAACTTACTGCAAAGATACATGCACAGCTATGTTTATTGCAGCTCTGTTCACAATAGCAAAAAGCTGGAACCAGCCCAGGTGCCCTTCAACTGACGAGTGGATAGAGAAAATGTGGTACATGTATACAATGGAATACTATGCAGCAGTAAAGAGGGACAACATCATGAAATTTGCAGGTAAATGGATGGAGCTGGAAGACATTATGTTAAGTGAAGTAACACAGTCCCAGAAAAACAAACGACAAATGGTGTCCCTCATATGTGGATGCTAGTACCAACAACCCAGATATAAATATTTCTCATGGAGAGGGAGGCATAGTAAAAGAACAACAGAAAGACTGCATCAGAAAATGGACTGAAATGGTGAATTGGAAAGGGGGGATGGGTGGGAGAGGGACACGGGTGTATATTCGATTAAGGCATATTTAATTGACGTGAGCTCAGCAAGTACCCAGTTTCGCCTAGACACTGTCTACAGGACACATGGTGTTTTAGGACTTAGTAAAAGTAAAAGTAAACATGTGTATATTAAACAACATTGGTTTACAGAATCTGATAAAAATGGTAATGCATCTGAATTAAATGGAGATATAATTCGCTGTTGCCCACATTTGCTTTACATAAAATCTGTAGAGCAAGAACTTTGGGATTGACACATACAAATGTTCTCTATAATTTCTCTGTTGTACAGTATCACCTTGTAGCATTCTCTTTAAGATGATTTAACGTAAAAATTAAGTTTGCTTCCCAAGTTAATCATATATAGTCACCCAAAACAACATGGGTGAATTTGATGAAATCTGTGCCTTGACTCCACCCTATAGTCATGTATAATACAACTGTCTTCTGGAGACTCATACGCAAAAAAAAAGGGGGGGGGATACAGAAAGACATGAAACCTTTTCATCAAACCCTTGCAATTCAAATCTTAAAACTAACTATGGGAAAAGATTTGTTTGTTCCAACAGGACAAAACGTCACCAACTTAACGGCTGAGAAAGAAAAGATACAGGTTTGCATTGAGTAGGATGTACCAAAAAGTGGCAACGGAAAGGCTGACCCGTCTGAACATTCAAAGGAAGAAAAGCCTCAGATTGCCATAAACATCGAACCCCTCTGTGGATCCTACATGTAACAACTAGTTATAATGAGTCCTAATGAAACTTACCTTCTAGGTGCCACAAAGGTTCTGATATGAGAGACTTCCTTGCCTTCCCACCCATAGAACAAGGAGAAATATGACAATGATGAGGTCGCTCCCCAACTGTAAATTGGAGACAACTATTGTAGAGGTAATCTCTTATAAAACCGGTAAAACTGCTTTCTTTAATTGACTACTAGACATGGGAACTGTGGAAGGGATTACTCTCTGTTCAGAACCAAATATAATACTAAAGTCCTAGGGCTATGCACTCAGGCAAAATATATTAATACAGGAGCTCTGACATCAGCAATGGATTGTTCTACCAGGTGGATGTTGGCCAGGGGATCCAAGGCCCCACAAAAGGTAAGGGCTCCTTGCCTCTAAGTTGGGATACCTACAGGAGGAGAGGCAATAAGACCCTGCTGCCGAAGACCTGACGTTAACATGGGAGGGATGTATTGAGACCACACATGCAAGTGTACAGATGGCCTCTGGAATGCCAGAGAGTGTTACCAAAGGCCACTAAACCAATAAAGCAAATATGGGTCTCCCTGAGTCAAGCAAGACTCCACCGTCAGCACCAGCTACACCTCACCTGCCTGGAAATACTGTGCAGCAGAGGCAGCCATGTGCCTGTATATCCCAAATCTAATTGGCTATTGGCTCTCCCCTTGGAGAAATAACCCATGGCTGATGCCACAAGCTTACATCCTCTACAGGTTAGGAGATGTTATAAGCCACAGTAAGACCCTGTCATATTTAACAGGGGGGAAAATTGTAATTCATGGATTAACATATCCAAACATGTGTCTATGCTAAAGTAACCTACCATAACTATTAGTGCTGCTTAAATACCTATATATCTAATTGCTTGTTCTTCATTAGTAGGATCGAAAGGTTATTCCTGGACAAACTGTCAGCCCATGAAAGGAAACAGCCAGAATTGACCAGAGTCCAAGTCAACAGCTCCAGAGAGAGTGGACTGTTTTACCTCTCATCCACCTGTGCCCCTTTTCTAAGCCTAGGGAACAACCTGCGGAAGAGGGGGCGTGGTAGAATGTAAGGGCTGCGATTGGGGTGAATGGTGAAACTACAGCAATGTAGTCTGGACACTCATTTGATCAACTTGATTGAACAAACAACCTGTCACCCCCCACTGGATGGTGGGGCTGTAGGTGTTTGGGCACAACAGCCTGCAGATAGGTTTTGCATGAAGGATGCTTGTACTCATGGATTATCACTTATAGCTAAAAATGAAAAAAAAAATCTGAGAGAAAGATGCAGGACAGTTATGGCAGAATGCATGATCTGGGATGGGGTGGGGGTGGGGGGAATGGAAAGGGAAATAAGCCTGAACTGAATTGGAAAAAATGTATGAAATGCACAAAGCATCAATAAAAACTAATTTAATTAGAAAAAAAACATGAATTGATATTTTGGTTCAATTTAAATGAGAAATTTTTGAATAAAACTGTTTTACATTTCTTTAAGCCCATCTTCAAGCTGTGTGTATGTGTGAGTGAATGCGAGTTCCTGCTTTTAATTAATTATAATCCTATTGGTTTAATTCTATTTAGCTGACTATTCAATTCATAAAAAATGTTTGTTTTATACCTATTAGTGTTTACAATTTTTAATTGGGTTTATGGTATGCATATTATTCAGTTTAATGATAGATTGTTGTTAATTATTAGTAATTGTTATTAATAGTCATATTCATTGTTATTAGATATATTTATTAATAACAATTGATAGAAATTCAGTCTAATGGTAAATTGTTCATTGTTGTTGGCTATTATTATTGACAATTGTTATTCATAATTAGTAATGATTGTTTTGACTGATATTGGCTAATAATAATTATTGATAATAATAATTAACAATGGTTATAGTTGATGTGATTATTGTTGTGATTGTGGATAATTTTTCTTCCAAAGTTCTTTGTAGTAAGGCAAGATGGATATGTCCAAGACTACAAACAACTTTGGCCTGTCTACTTTTGGGAATCCTCAATCTTTAGATTTGTAAATAGAAAAGGGACAGTTAGGCTTAGCAGAGGGACAGCTTAGACATAGTTAACCAGAAGACACAGGACAGGGAAAGAATAGGAGTAAACGTTAGTGATAGTTCATTGAAGGCAAATGGTTGGGAATGGGCCTAAGAGGTGGCATATGGATCTCATGTTTTATGAGTTACTAGGACATTTATTCTAATTATGTAAAAATAACCTTATAACAAATTATATAAAGATTTCATGTTTCTCATTGAACATCAAACAATAATGTGGCTTTCCTCTCTTGCAGGTCAACCTAACAAATCTTTCGTATGTATGTATGTATGTATGTATGTATGTATGTATGTATGTATGTGTGCACACAAGTGTGTATAGATGTGTGTACTTGTGTTCTACGTATATTTTAATGTTAACAGCCATGATACCAGTAAAAACATTGCCTCTGAGTTGGAACGTGGCCCTTCATTCTCAAGACGCAAATTTATATTAAACAGCCAAAACGTAATTCAATTTCAACAAAGGATATGGGTTATCTATTAAAAAATTTAAAATAATGGTTCTACACTGCCACCTACTGGTTACGATCTTACAACATCTAAAACAAAGATGCAACAAGGTTTTCATTGTATTAAAGTATTAATAAGTTTTGGGGTATTTGGGAATAAAAAATAAAAAGTATAAAAATTTAAAAATTTAAAAAATAAAAAAAAATTGAATTCCCATTAACATCATTGCGGAATTCGTGGATGCCATTTTTTTTAAATGTTTGCACTAATACAGGCTAAGACAATCCTGCATTTCATTCAGATGACCAGTGGGTAGCTGGCGTTCAGGCTTGCATTTCATTTGGGTGACAAGTTGGTTGGAAAAAGGCTTCCTTAATGGACCACCAACCTGGTAAGATGGTGTGAAATTCCTGATCTGGACATGGGCAGGTGGAAAGTCATGGCTGAGAGTGGGAAATGTGTCTCATTGTCCCAGGCTAAGGACCTGAATAGGAAGTTAACTCTCCGGTCAGGTCACAGGAGTGACAAACTGACATGTACGCAATGAGGCCAGTTCCCCACAATGTCTACAAAGTGGGCACTGTGTGTCCCCCTTCCCTTAGCAGGACTGCACTGCACCTATTCATGGAAGGAAGGTTCCTAGAAGCTCCCATAAAAAAATTAAAGATGGTAATGATGGTAACAATTTTTCATGGGGCATATCTAGCCACTCTTCAATTAACTAATGGGATAAGAACCATAAAAATATTTAGAGCTAGATATTGAAAAATATTTAAGGGCTGGAGAGATAGCTTAGTGGTTAAGAGCAATGACTGCTCTTGAAGAGGACCTGGGTTCAATCCCCAGCACCTACATGGTGGCTAAGAACAGTCTGTAACTCGATTTTAGGGTAGATTGTCTCCCGGGCTGCTGGAAAAGGGTCCCAACTCTGAACCCATTTGTAGGCAGGGGCTGTCTGGGCTAAGCCACCCTTCGCCTTTGCAGCCGGTGACGGGAGGGTCAGATTTGGTGCCTCTGTGGCTTTGTGTGGACTGGCTCCTGAGGCACAGGAACCCGGAAGTTGCTCCAGGCAGGTACCAGGGCAAGGGCTAAGTCAAGCATATACACCCCCCACACACACACCACCAACAGGAATTGGTGAGAGAGCATCCAAGTGGGTTTCTTTTGGAGAACATTCAGAA
Source organism: Rhizomys pruinosus (assembly GCA_009823505.1). Taxonomy (NCBI): domain Eukaryota; kingdom Metazoa; phylum Chordata; class Mammalia; order Rodentia; family Spalacidae; genus Rhizomys; species Rhizomys pruinosus. Next base: position 38,580 of record VZQC01011461.1, read on the forward strand.
CAGGAAGAGAAGAGTGACTAAGGCGTCTAATATCCAATATATAAACAAAATTGAAAGACTGAAACCTAGACAAGTCAATACTCCATAAACAAGGAAGAGGAAAGATAAAAAGCATCAGAAGGAGGCAAGCAACACCAACCACAAGTGTTTTGTAATTTGAAACACAAAAGGGAAACACACATGCCAGGGACATGATGAAGGGACAACATGGGAAAGGCAAAGGACAATCCCACACCAGGCTCTACCAATCCTGTAGGAGATACCTACAATGGGATCCCATTGGAGGTGACCCAAGGAACAGATCTTAGAGGAATAATTGCAGACCTATGCAGAGAAATTAAAGAAAATAAAGAATAAATCATAGAAATAAAGAGAATGAAAAACTCAAAAAAGACCTAGAGGGATATAATGACAAACTTTGGAAAGAACTAAAGGGAGAGATTGACAAACTCCTGAAAGAACTAGAAGGAGAAACAAACAATGTCTGATAGGAAGTAGAAACACTGAAAAAGGAAGCTAACCAATGAAGTAGGGAGCACCAAGAAGAGATTGAGAAGCTCAAAAAGGAAATGGAAATACTAAAGAAAACACAGGATGAAATGAAAAAGGAATAAGAACACTCATCCAATCAAGAAGAAAGGAAAGGAAAAAGCCTCAGAAGTAGAATGGAGGAAGCAGAACAAAGAATATCAGATCTGGAAGATAACACAGAGCAATTAAAAAGCTCAAATAAAGATTATGAAAAATTTAAAAATACACAAAAGTGGAACAACCAGGAAATATGGGACACTATGAAAAGATCAAACCTCCACATCATAGGAATAGAGGAAGGAGAAGAATCTCAAGAGAATAGTATTGATCAGATCTTCAACAGAATAATAGATGAAAATTTCCCCAAACTAAAAATAGACAAACCCATTCAAATACAAGAAGCACATAGGACTCCAAATAGACAAGATCAGAAAAGAAACTCCCGACACCATATCATAGTTAAAATGCTAGACACCCAAAATAAATACACAATTCTGAAGGCCACAAAAGAAAATCAAGTCACATACAAAGGGAAACCCATCAGAATTGCAACTGACTTCTCGGCACAAACCATGAAAGCAAGAAGAACATGGAGCAAAGCTTTCCCAGTGTTAAAGGACTATGGATGCCAACCCAGAATAGTTTACTCAGCAAAAATGTTGATTATAGTTGAAGGAGAGAGAAAAATAATCCACGACATAAACAAGATGATAGAATACATGTCTGGAAAACAAACTTTTCATAAAATACTTGAAGCAATTCAAAGGGCAGAAGAGAGGAGCAACAATCCTCAAACACCTAGGAAACAAAACTAATAAAAACATAACTGTAAGAGTAAAATCAGGGGCTAGAATTCCAATTGGATAAAAAAGTGAAAGGAAGCAACATCCATCTTTCAATTGTAACCTTAAATATTAATGGGCTAAACTCCCCAGTCAAAAGACATAGACTGGGAGAATGGATTCGGGAACAAAACCCATCTATATGCTGTCTACAAGAAACCCATCTCAATTTCAAGGATAGGCACCAACTTAAGTTGAAGGGATGGAAGAAAGTATTCCAAACAAATGGTACCAAAAAGAAAGTGGGTGTGGCTATTCTAATATCAGACAAAATAGACTTCAAAGCAAAAGAAATCAAAAGAGACAAAGAGGGCCATTATATCTTTATTAAAGGAATAATTGGTGATGAAGATCTCACAATCATGAATATATACTCACCAAACGCCAGTGCAACAAACTTTATAAAGACAATTCTTCAGGATCTCAAGGCACAGATTAACCCCTGCACAATAATAGTAGGGGACTTCATTACCCCACTGACCTCTTTGGACAGATAAACAAGACAAAGGATAAACAGAGAGACATCTGAACTAAATGCTACAATACACCAAATGGACCTCACAGACATCTATCAAATATTTCACCCATACACCAGAGAATACACCTTATACTCAGCACCTCACAGAATATTCTCCAAAATAGACTATATACTGGGACACAGGGAAAAACTCAACAAATACAAAAAGATTGAAATAATCTCATGCATTCTATCAGACCACAGTGCAAAAAAACTCAATATCAACAACTGGATAAGCCCTGCAACCTACAAGAACACATGGAGACTAAACAACACTCTCCTGAATAATGAATGGGTCAAGGAAGAAATAAAGAAACAAAAACATTCCTGGAATTGAACGGCAATGATAATACAACACAGCAAAACATACGGAACACTTTAAAAGCAGTCCTAAGAGGGGAGTTTATAGCTCTGAGTGCCTACATTAAAAAAACAGGAAGAGCGGAAGTGAATGACCTAACATTGCAGCTAAAAGTACTTGAGAGACAACAACAAATGAACCCTAAATGCAGCAGACAAGAAGAAATGACAAAAATCAGAGCAGAGATAATGAAATAGAAACAAAGAAAACCATAAAAAAATCAATGAATCCAAAAGTTGGTTCTTGGAGAGAATAAACAAGACAGGCAGACCTCTAGCCCAGTTAACCAAAAGAAAGAAGGAACAACTCCAAATCAATAGAATCTGTGATGAAAGGGGAAATATCACAAAAAAAACAATGAAAGGATCCAGACAATCATATGGGAATACTTCAAAAACCTAAACTGTACTGTTTGAAAATCTAGAAGAAATGGATGAATATCTGAAATCCTCGGAATCACCAAAGCTCATCCAAGAAGAGATCAACAGCCTAAATAGACCAATAATACATGAAAAAATTGAAGATGTAATAAGTAGCCTCCCAACCAAAAAATGCTCAGGCCCACATGTTTCACGGCAGAATTCTATAAAATATTTCAAAAAGACTTACAACCATTACTACTCAAGTTGTTTAGAAGGATACAAATGGAGGGAGTTCTCCCAGATTCCTTCTATGAAGCCATGATTACTCTATTACCAAAACCAAGCTGTTGAATACTGTAAGCAGAGCTTAGTGGGCCATTCTAGTAGAAGCCTGGAAGAAAGCATTGCTGCCAAAAAATGTAGTTCCAGAGGAAAATAAAGACTTAGGCAGCAACTGGAAGATTTTGATAAAGAGTCTGACAGCAGTTTGCCCACAGCCCAAATCCTTGTCTGATGCTAAGTTAAAAAGCAATGGACTAATGTTTTTGGCAGAGGAAATGTCAAGACAGCCTAATGTAGAAATGGTGGTGTGGCTATTAATGGTGAATATTATACAGTTGTACAGTGAAAAAGAGCAAATGGGGCAGAAAGAAATGCAGAATGTACAGTTTGGATCTGAAAAGTACACTAGGAAGATTAAAAGTTTAGCTAAGGCATGTGAAGGAGAAGCTCCCTTTCATAAGGAGATTAAACTTATTAAGGAGAAGCCTAGACATTTACAAGTAAACAATGGAAAAAGTGTGTGTATAAGTCACTTTTCTGTTGCTGTGATAAAACACCATGACCAAGGAACATATAAAAGGAAGAGTTTATTTGAGCTTATGATTGACAGTTCCAGGGAAATAGAGTCCATTGCGGTGGGAGGCATGGTGGCTGGAGACTGGAGCAGCAAGCCGAGGGTCACATCTCGCAAAGAGCACAGGAAGCAGAGAGAGAGACTGGAGACCACGAGGCTTGTTAAACTCACTAAGCCTGCCCCCAGTGACACACTTCCTCCAGCACGGCCACACACCCCAAGACCTCCAAAAACAGCACCACCAACTGGAGACAAACGTCTGAATACCTAGAGCCTATGGGGGACACTCATTCAAACCACCACATTCCACTCCCTGGCCCCCATAGGCTCCTGACCATATAAAATGCAAAATGCATTTAGTCCAACCTTAAAAGTCCCCATAGTCTTTACCAGTTTCAATGCCATTCAAAAGTCTACAGTCCAAAGTCTCTTCTGAGACTCAGGCCAATCTCCTAACTGTAAGCTCCTGTAAAATCAAAAGGCAAATTACAAACTCCCAACGTACAGTGGAACTGAATACACATTCCCATTCCAAAAGGGAGGAATAGAGGCATAGTGAGGAAATACTGGACCAAAACAAGACCGAAAACCAGCAGGGCAAACACCAAGTCCAGTAGCTCCACATGCAACCTCTGGGACTTGACTTCCAAAGGGCTTAGATGGCTCAGCTCTTCCAGCTTTGCTTGCAACATACATCTCTTTCTTAGGCTGGTACCACTCCCTGTATGCAGCTCTCCTTGGCAAATATCTCACAGGTCTGGCATCTCGAATGTCTTCTTGGGGTCTCCGCTGCCAACCAGGCTTCACATTCACAGCTTCATGCAATGGCCTATCAGGGCCTTCTTTATTCAGGGACACCCCTGCTGCACTCTGCCTGGCCTCTGTGGCTCTCTGAAACCGTGGAGGAAGAACTGATGACCCCTTCACTCTTGCAAACTTCATGCCTCTAAAGCCAGCACCACGTGAATGAAATTGCCGAATCTGGCTGCAAGTTCGGGATGGACTCTCTCCTACTTTAACCACATTTGCAATTTTTCTCTGCCCTGGACTTGTTGGAGGATTAGCTGGGTGTGGTCTTGCCCTGAAGGTATTGATTCTTTTGTTTACTTGTAAATCTCCAGGCCTCTCCTTAATCACTTTAGTCTCCTTATGAAAGGGAGCCTCTCCTTCACATGCCTTGGCCACACCTTTAATCTTCCTAGTGTACTTTTCAGATCCAAACTGTACATTCTGCATTTCCTTCTGCCCCATTTGCTCTTTTTCACTGTAGATCTGTATAATATTCACCATTAAAAGCCACGCCACCATTTCTACATTAGGCTGTCTTGAAATATCCTCTGCCAAAGACATCAGTCCATTGCTTTTCAACTTAGCATCAGGCAAGCATTTGGGCTGTGGGCAAACTGCTGCCAGACTCTTTATCAAAATATCCCAGTTTCTGCCTAAGTCTTTATTTTCCCCTGGAACCACATCTTTTGCAGCCATGCTTTCTTCCAGGCCTCCACTAGAATGGCCCACTAAGTCTGCTTACAGTACTCAACAGCCTTTCTAGCCCATAGATCCAAAGTCTTACACATTTCTCCAAACATCCACATGGTCAGGTTCTTCCCAGCCTACAGCCCACTCTCTGGTACCAAATTACGGTATTAGTCACTTTTCTGTTGCTGTGATAAAACACCATGACCAAGGAACTTATAAAAGGAAGAGTTTATTTGAGCATACGATTGACGTTTCCAGGGAATTAGAGCCCATTGTGGCGGGAGGCATGGCGGCTAGAGACTGGAGCAGCAGGCCATGGGTCACATCTCGCAAAGAGCACAGGAAGCAGAGAGAGAGACTGGAGACCACGAGGCTTGTTAAACTCACTAAGCCTGCCCCCAGTGACACACTTCCTCCAGCATGGCCACACACCCAAAGACCTCGAAAAATAGTGCCACCAACTGTAGACAAACGTCTGAATACCTAGAGCCTATGGGGTACATTCAAACCACCACAGTGTAATTAAGGAGGGGCCTAGAGATTTACAAGTAAACAACATAAATAGTACCTTCAGGGCAAGACCACACCCAGCTGATCCTCTAACTTTTGAAAGGAAAATAATGAAAGGGTTTTCTGCTACAACAAGTCAAGGGCAGAGAAAATTTGCAAATGTGGTTGAAATAGGCCAGGGTCCATCCCAAACTTGCAGCCAAGCTCGGCAGTTTCATTCACATTGTGCTGGCTTTAGAGGCATGAAGTTTGCAAGAGTGAAGGGGTCATAGTTCTTCATCCACGGTTTCAGAGAGCTTCCAAGGTCAGGCAAAGTACAGCAGGGACATCCCTGAATAAAGAAGGCCCTGATAGGCCATTGCATGAAGCTGTGAATGTGAAGCCTTGTCAGCAGCAGAGACCCCAAGAAGGCATTCGAGATGCCAGAGCTGTGAGATATTTGCCAAGGAGAGCTGCATACAGGGAATGGTACCAGCCTAAGGAAGAGATCCATGTTGCATGCAATCCTGGAAAAGCTGAGCCATCTCAGCCCTTTGGAAGTAAATTATCAGAAGTCGCACATGGGGCTACTGGACTTGGTGTTTGCCCTGCTGGTTTTCGGTCTTGTTTTGTCCAGTATTTCCTCACTATGCCTCTATTCCTCCCTTTGGGAATGGGAATGTGTATTTAGTTCCACTGTACGTTGGGAGTATGTAATTTGCCTTTTTATTTTACAGGACCTTACAGTTAAGAGATTGGTCTGTGTCTCAGAAGAGATTTTGGATGATAGACTTTTGAATATAATTGGTAAAGACTATGGGGAATTTTAAAGTTGGACTAAGTGAATTTTGCATTTTATATGGCCTATGGGGGCCAGGGAGTGGAATGTGGTGGTTTGAATGAATGTCCTCCATAGGCTTTAAGTATTCAGACATGTTGTCTCCAGTTGGTGGCACTGTTCTTGGAGGTCTTAGAAGGTGTGGCCATGCTGGAGGAAGTACATCATTGGAGGCAGGCTTAGTGAGTTTAACAAGCATTGTGGTCTCCAGTCTCTCTCTCTCTCTCTCTCTCTCTCTCTCTCTCTCTCTCTCTCTCTCTCTCTCTCTC
>VZQC01011461.1:52366-110266 GCA_009823505.1 Rhizomys pruinosus
AGGGTCACATCTCGCAAAGAGCACAGGAAGCAGAGAGAGCAACTGTAGACCACGAGGCTTGTTAAAACTCACTAAGCCTGCCCCCAACAACGCACTTCCTCCAGCATGGCCACACCTTCTAAGACCTCCAAAAACAGTGCCACCAACTGGAGACAAATGTCTGAATACTTACAGCCTATGGGGGACACTCATTCAAACCACCACACCAAGTGTCCCTCAACCTATGAGTGGATAAAAGAATGTCTTATATCTATCTCCAGTGGTAAAGAAAGAGTACATCATAAATTTTGCAGGTAAATGGATGAAACCAGAAGATATTGTGCTAAATGAATGTATTAGTCACTTTTCTGTTGCTGTGATAAAACACCATGACCAAGGGAACTTATAAAAGTAAGAGATTATTTGAGCTTATGATTGATGGTTCCAGGGAATTAGAGTCCATTGTGGCGGGAAGCATGGTGACCAGGGCTGGAGCAACAAGCCAAGGGTCACATCTCACAATGAGCACAGGAAGGAGAGAGAGAAAGAGAGAGAGAGAGAGAGAGAGAGAGAGAGAGAGAGAGAGAGAGAAACTGGAGACCACAGGGCTTGTTAAACTCACTAAGCCTGCCTCCATTGACATACTTCCTCCAGCATGGCCACATCTTCTAAGACCTCCAGGAACAGTGCCACCAACTGGAGACAAAATGTCTGAATACTTAAAGCCTATGGGGAGACACTCTCATTCCAAACACCACATTCCACTCCCTTGCCCCCATAGGCCATATAAAATGCAAAATGTATTTAGTCCATCCTTAAAAGTCCCCATAGTCTTTACCAATCTCCATTCCATTCAAGTCTATAGTCCAAAATCTCTTCTGAGACACAGGCCAATCTCTTAACTGTAAGCTCCTGTACAATCAAAAGGAAAATTACATACTCCCATAGTACAGTGGAACTGAATACACATTCTTATTCCAAAAGGGAGGAATAGAGGCATAGTGAGGAAACACTGGAACAAAACAAGACCAAAAACCAGCAGGGCAAACACCAAGTCTACTAGCTCCATGTGCGACTTCTGGGACTTGACTTCCAAAGGGCTTAGATTGCTCAGCTCTTCCAGCTTTGCTTGCAACATACATCTCTTTCTTAGGCTGGTACCACTCCCTGTATGCAGCTCTCCTTTGCAAATATCTCACACATCTGGCATCTTGAATGTCTTCTTGGGGTCTCTGCTGCCAACCAGACTTCACATTCACAGCTTCATGCAATGGCATATCAGGGCCTGTTTTATTCAGGGACACCCCTGCTGCACTCTGCCTGACCATAACATCTGTCTGAAACCATGGAGGAAGAACTGAAAACCCCTTCACTCTTGCAAACTTCATACCTCTAAAGCCAGCACCACGTGAATTAAACTGCCGATTTGGCTGCAAGTTTTGGATGGACCCTGGCCTCTTTCAACCACCTTTGCAACTTTTCTCTGCCCTGAAATTGTTGTAGCAGAAAACCGTTTCAGTATTTTCCTTTCAAAAGTTGGATGATTAGCTGGGTGTGGTCTTGCCCTAAAGGTACTATTTCTTTTGTTTACTTGTAAATCTCGAGGCCCCTCCTTAATCATTTTAATCTCACTTTTCCCATTGTTTACTTGTAAATAGCTAGGCCTCTCCTTAATCACTTTAATCTCCTTAGCAAAAGGAACCTCTCCTTCACATGACTTGGCCCCACCTTTAATCTTCCTAGTGCAGTTTTCAGATCCAAACTATACATTCTGCATTTCTTTCTGTCCCATCTGCTCTTCTTCATTGTAGATCTGTACAATATTCATCATTAATAGCCATGCCACCATTTCTACATTAGGCTGTCTTGAAATATCCTCTGCCAAAGACATTAGTCAATTTCTTTTCTTTTTTTTTCAATTTTTTATTTTTATTTCTGTATGTGTATGAATATACTGTCTGCATGTAGGTCTGTGCATCCATGTTGTGCAATGCCGCGGAGGTCAGAAGAGGGTGTTGAATTCCCCTGGAACTGGAGTTCTCCTGGAATTGGAGTTACAGACAGTTCTCAGCCGCCATGTGGGTGCTGGAGATCAAACCCCGGTCCTCTGTAAGAGCAGTTGGTGCTCTTAACCACTAGGCCATCTCTCCAGCCCCAGTCCATTGCTTTTCAACCTAGCATCAGGCAAGCATTTGGGCTGTGGGCAAACTGCTTCCAGACTCATTGCCAAAATATCCCAGTTGCTGCCTAAGTCCTTCTTTTCCTCTGGAACTACATTTTTTGCAGCAATGCTTTCTTCCAGGCTTCTACTAGAATGGCCCATTAAGCTCTGCTTACAGTGTTGGACTCAAACTGCCACACTCACAAAGTTAACCAACGAGGGGCCAAAGATTAATACAAAATTTATTTAATTTGCTGGTGCACCAGAACCCAATTAAGAAAACTGACACATCAAGGGAGCGAATTGTTGATGTGTCAGGGAAGCAACCCATTCCATGCAGGGATGAGCACTACTCCAACTGTCTGTTACAGATACCTTTTAAAGCCAAAGCCACAAACTAGAGGAACTTGGTGACATCATACATACACAATTACAAGGCTATAGAAACACAATGCAAGCAGTGGTGACCTTTAAGCGGATTGGTTGTGTTTAGCAGCATGAACTCCCTTGGAGAGGAATGGGCTTCTTAGGGGGGTAGGAAGCACTCCTACAGGGTGAGAAAGTTCATCCTGACCTCAGGTAGCTCTGGGAACTAATAACTCAGGGTCAGACTGTATTCTTGTGGTTAAGGTAGTCATGGGAACCAGACCTGCTTCAACTAGAGAGTTGCTCCCTTTCCTTTTGATTAACTTCTTTCTGATCTGGTCCTAACAACAGTAGTCAAAAGCTTTTCTAGCCCAAATTTCCAAAGTCTTCCACATTTCTCCAAACATCCCCATGGTCAGATTCTTCACAGCCAACTGCCCACTCTCTAGTACCAAATAACTGTATTAGTCACTTTTCTGTTGCTGTGATAAAACACCATGACCAAGGAAACTTATAAAAGGAAGAGTATATTTGAGCTTACAATTGATGGTTCCAGGGAATTAGAGTCCATTGTAGTGGGAAGCATGGTGGATGGGGCTGGAGCAGCAAGCCGAGGGTCACATCTTGCAATGAGGACAGGAAGCAGAGCGAGAGAGAGACTGGAGACCACAAAGCTTGTTAAACTCACTAAGCCTACCCCCAGTGACATACTTCCTCCAGCATGGTCACACCTTCTAAGACCTCCAAGAACAGTGCCACCAACTGGAGACAAAATTTCTGAATACTTAAAGCCTATAGGGAGACATTCTCATTCAAACCACCACAGTGGAGTAACACAATCCCAGAGAAACAAAGGACATATAGTGTCCCTCATATGTAGATCCTACCACCAAATCTCTACTTGTAAGGCAAATTGAATAATTCTTTTTCTTTCTTTTTTTAGCAAATATAATACCTGATATTACTAATCAACTTGCTAAGTAATGTAGGAATGTAAAGTAATATTTATTCCTTACCTGCATACAAATCTACTGTTAAAATATGTTTAAAATGTGAATCCCCAAACGTGTTTTGGAATTAATGTATTGTAGAGTGTTATGCACCTGCACACCAGCGTGATTATAGCTTTGCCTGTTGAACAGTTCTAACCTGTTCTTGGACATTAACCATGTCTTGGATGTTAACCATGGAAACAGCTGAGTCAGTGATCTGGGCCAATGTGCAACACCTGGCACATTTGCGGAAGGGCAGAGACAATTGCATATATATATACATATATGGAGATATATATGGGATATATATATGGGATATATATATATATATATATATATGACGGAGATATATGGGATATATATATATATATATATATATGCAAAACACTCATACACAAAAAAAAAAAAAAAAAAAAAAATATATAATATATATATATATATTTGGGTTTTTTTTTTTTTTTTTTTTTTTTTATGTATTTATTTATATATTCATATATAATATTATATATATATACTCTCGATCTATTCGAGCTCTCATACTGGAAGATCTCTAGTCTGGGAGCTAGATTTCCTGGTTTACCCATGAGTTTACAGGGCTCACACTCTGCCTGCTTTTTCCACTACATCTCGGTGTCGGTGTCCCTTGTGCTGATTTTTCGGAGTCCTAAATAAGCTCCATTTCTAAAGGGGTCGGGCTTGCGTGAGCCTGACGTTCGTAGGCCTCAATTAGGAGGATTTACTAAAATGTAAATTGATTTTATATTTCAGATATTATAATTTTTGGTATATTGTGATATATATATATATATATTTGAGTGGTAAAAATTGGAAGATACATCAACAACAAAAAAGACTGGATGAAAGAACTGACTGAAAAGGGAAAATTCTGCCCCAATTTGTAAACTTCTACATCAAAAAATTTTAAGAAAAGACTGAGAAAAAGATGCAAGACATGTATGGTGGAATGCAAGAGCTCTGGTGGGGTGGGGGGGTAGGAAGAGGGAATGGGTATAAATTTGATTAAAAGATATTGTATTAAATGAACAAAACTTCAATAAAAATGTAGAGAAAAAAGGATTACCAGCTTACCTTTCACATGAAGAATAACAGGGTGGCTATATGACAGGAAAAAATGAGACTAGTCAGCAGCTATTTTATCTGCTATGGGAGGAAACAACCAAATGACATAGTACCCCTCTTCTTACAAATAATTCCATTTGCATCCATTTATTCATACCAAATATGAATCTACATTTATTGATCTAGAAATTTTAAACGTTTCTCTTAACTCTCTCAAATCTCATTGCTTGTTCTCAGACAGAAACTAAATCTTTTTATTCTTTAAGTGCCTCTCTAAACCACATAGGACTGTGTTTAGCAGTGAGTATAGACTTAAATCACAATAAGTTAAAATCAGTTTGAAAGTTAAAGGAAGGATTTGAGAGATTCCACAAGATTTATCTGTGGCATCACAATTCATAGAAAGAACTTATCTTTCATTCATTTTTCTTCATGCTGTTTCAGTGTGTTTGGAAATCAAGTGAAAATATATTTCCTGTTCTTCACATGTCTGTTTTAACTAGGAGGGGAATATTAAGATTTGGAGAGTAAGAATGCAGAAATAGGAGCCATTTGGAAATCTAAAATGTACGAAAATCAAGTTGCTTCTCTTCATCATGAATGTGTTTTTTCCAAATTTTCAGCCATTCTTGCTGCATTGCAGAGATTGGATAGAGGTAGAAATGTGATATACACACCAACACAGAAAAAAAAGAAAAAAATCTGGATTCTATCATTTTATTTCTAATTGACAGTGAATCTGAGCCAAATGCTCTCTGCTCCAGTTACATTTGTCATTTTTGGATGCATTTATTGGCATAAGACCTATAAACACCAGCCGGTCATGATTAGAAGCTTGTGAACTACATGACATTCAGTTTGCCATTAACTCTGAGGCACTGTGATACAGCCAATAACAGAATTCCTTACAGTGCACTAACTGATCCAGCAACTTGATCTTGCACCCCTTAGCACAGACTGAAAATAACAGCCTCCTCTGCATAAGAAAGGGTGTTTCACATTAAGTAAAATCGTATGCAAGATTTTAGCATTTAGAAAGCCTGGAAGATTAAACGCTTCCAGTTCATTGTTTCAGGAAGAAGCAGATTGTGAAATCAGATGACCCCAGAAAGAAGCAGTTTTTCTTTCCTCTTCGGAATAGGTGCTATCATAAAAAGCCAAATGTGAATAAGAATTATCCCAGAAATTAGCATTTCAAAATTAGATAAACTCCCCAGGTATTCCAATTAGAGATAGCTCTTAGTTTATATGCATAAAGAAAAGCAGTCATCCACAAGATTACTGTGTGCACAGAATGTGCCAAAGAATGTGCTTGGCAGTACAGAGACCAGGGTGAGAGGAAGTATGATGTGTTCCAAGGGTGCTTATGCTCTGGTGATACTGAATAGCTCATGAACTAATTAAAGAGTAAAACAACGCATAGTTAAATAAACTTTGTGTAGTAGAAATCAGACATAATCCAAATTATACAAAGCATATTTTGTGTCCACCAGAGTTTTCAAGGATGTTTGTCTGGAAACAGTATTCTACACATCTAAAATCAACTTTCAGTGACCACATTCGAATGCCACATTTATTTGATAGCCAAAGAGGGGAAATCCTGCCTTTAAAGACTGGGTGAATTTATAGACTAATACCTATTTTCTATTGTAGTCCTTAAGATAAGTATGATTTTCTTCCACATATTCAATAGAAATGTACATTTAAACTGTCTTCTATTTATGTACTTTTTCATGTTTTCCTGTCTTTTTTAATATATATTTTTAAATTTTATTTATTTCTATATGTGTATCAATGTACTATCTGCATGCAGGTTTGTGCACCCATGTGCAATGCCGCGGAGGACAGAAGAGGGTGTCAGATTCCCCTGGAACTGGAGTTCTCCTGGAATTGGAGTTTTGGATGGTTCTCGGCAGCCATGTGGGTGCTGGGCATTGAACCCGAGTCCTCTGCAAGAGCGGTCGTTGCTCTTAACTGCTAGGCCATGTCTCCAGCCCCCATTGTTTTCCTATCTTAAAGAAAACTACCATGATATTTTCTCAATGTGGTAGGTGGGAGCAGGACCCAATATTAAATTACTTGCAAAAAATCCTTAGCATCACTATTCAATATTGATTATGATAACACAAAGTTATGATATTATTGTTCTATATATCAGGCTCACTGATAAGATCATGGAAAAAAAGATATATCTCATAAGTTGAGAAACCTGAGTATAGAGGATTATCAGAGCCAAATATTTCATCAGGGTATCTACTTAATATTAACTCCAGAAATAAGTAATAAGTACAGTGCTTTCAATTTTGTAGTAACTCTCCTCCAGAACTGTACAGAAATCCTTCCCTAAAACACACACACACACACACACACACACACACACACACACACACACACACACACACCAAAAAAAAAAAAAACTTTAAAACACTTTAAAAGTTACCTAGATCTCAGGAAATGCACGTTTAGAGTGGGGAAATAAAGGAAAGCATCTTTACACATTTGTGGTGCTGAAAGATTTGCCCAGCAATGCTGGCCTGTGGGCTGTCACTCACGCCTGAGGCATGAATCTCTGGTGGTCATTTTAGTGCTGTGTAACTCAAAAACGCTGTGGATTTAAACTGGAAATTCAAAATGATTAGTCCATGTTTGCCACTAAAGTAATTGCTCCAACTATTATAAGGGGACATCTGAGAGCCTAAAGCCCCCAAATGACTTACCCCAAATATGTGGCAAACCCAACAAAGCTTCAGCTGAGAAGCCAGCTATATGTAACTTTCTCATTCAAGTTGCCTACCACCTGAAGGTTGAGACAGAAATACTGGTCTGGGGGGAACAGTACATAATGGGCTCCCATGAATTCAGCTTGAGTACTACTAAATAAGACTAGGTTTTAATTCCCATGAAGAAAGCATCAAGGGGACCACACATCTTTAGCAGGGTAAGAATAAACCTAGGAATGGCTTTATGAATCTAATTCCAGTACATGAAACTTTTTAAAGTCTTGTTAAAACAGCTTTGTTACTTAAGTACTGGTGAAACCATAGCATATAATTAAAGCCTGAAGTAGTTGCCAAGAGATTATATGAGTTCATTTCATGAATAAGCTTCTGGTTTCAGATACTGATGGAACTCAACTGGTATAGCTTCACTGCTGATTTTAGAACTATTCCATGTGGTACCCCTCAGCGTAAAAGTAATACAAGTGATTAATTCATATTTTAAACAGTGTGATGTTAAATTACACAATTAGGAGGCAACATAGAAATGAGCTTAGCCTTGTCATTCATTTTGCATGAGGAAACTGGGTCACAGTGATCTTATGACTTTTCTCACTCTCACAGTTAACTAGTGGCTCCTCAATAAATTATACAGAGTTTTATGAATATTATTTTATTTTGTCATCCTAACAAATTTTTAAAGAAAAGGTGAAGATATGAAGTTTTCATTTGAGAGAGGAGAAACTTAAACAGAGAAGATATATTAATTGCACCAATGTAGATAATATTACACTACTGTGTCTCCTGAATCTGAGGTAAGTACACTTATATATCACACCAGATAGTAAAGGAGCTAGTCAATTATGTTATCCAATTTCATGACTCACCCATCCAACATTTATTCGAGTTTCCTATATGCATAATTACCACAGTACATATAATTGATAATGATGAAAATCGCTACTGAGGCTCTTGGTGAGAATATATAACTGCCATAAGCTTTTCGATAATGTATTAATTTAGAAAATATTCACCAAAGCAACCTGGCCCCTTAGGAATATTTCAGTACTTATTTTATAATTGGTAAACATGGGTTAAGCAAATTTCCAAAAGGTCACTATGCTAATATATCATAGAACCATAATTTGGCTATAGACAAACTTAGCTCTAGAAGACTAATTCATCTCAAAACTAAACTGTCACCCCAGCGAGATAGAAATAGAAGTGTTTTAATTTCAACATACTGAAAATTTCACTGAGCAGTTTGTATTGGTACACTTTTTTGCCGGCAATCTAGAATAGAGCTGCAAGTCATGACAGAATTGATAACAAGAGTTCTTTTATTATGTGGAAACACTGAGACTTCATGATTCACAATTATTCTAAATAAGCTATTAGCATCCCCTTTATAAACATTACTTTATGAAATGCCCCTAAATAAGTTTGTACTAGTAGAAAAAAATTGGCTCAAATAAAAACAAGTTCTTTTCTAAACCTGGTATTCCACCAAATGCTGGGTACAAGTACCTGATTCATACTAATAGCAACAAAGGGAGAAAAAATGATACAGATTTAAGGAGAATGCAGTCTAAATGTAAGAGCATCATATAGTTTAGACTCAGTTGTTTTGATAAAACATATTGCTATCAATGTTTGTAGATATAACTTTTTCACAAATAATAATTGCCACATAATCAAAATCAAAGGTTTTAACTCAGGAAGGGAAATTTCAGTGAGCAGTTTGGTTTTCTAAAAGCATTAGGACAAAAGCAACATGCTCCTTAATTATTGCCTTCTTGTACTCTCAGTGTGCTGTAATAACTCAAGTAAAAATACAGGGGAGACAATGCTTTTTGTAATTGCCTGTTTTTTTATAATTTTTAAAATTATTATTTTTTATGTGTATGAGTGTACTGGCTGCATGTAGGTTGGGGCACCCGTGTTGTGCAATGCTGTGGAGGTCAGAAGAGGGCATCGGATTCCCTTGGAACTGTAGTCAAAGACGGTCCTTAGCCGCCATGTCGGTCCTGGGAATTGAACCTGGGTCCTCTGCAAGAACGGTTGGTGCTCTTAACCGCTGAGCCATCTCTCCAGCCTCCAATTGCCTGCTTTTATTTTTTGGAGAATGACATGGTTATATACACCACAGTCTGATGTACACATCTGTAGTTTTCCAGTTTTCTCTCAGTTCTTTCATTTGCTATCATTTTTTTTTTGTTTTTGTTTTTGCACTTTCTGCCTCACCTTCATTAAACAAATATGCTTTGAGTGCTAGGTTTGCAATGGTAATCAAATAGACACGTTTTTGTCTCTAATTTAATCACACAAATGAATGTGTACTCATAAATGGAAGCACATGTTTTCAAAGGATGGAATAAGATCACTCTGCTAGAAGGCAGTAAAAGAGACTATGAATGCAAGGATACTTCAAAGGTATTTTAGGGGTATGTATGGAAGAATGTCCAGTAATTAACTGTTTGAAATGGAAGTAGCAATGCAGGGAAGGGATAAAGACTGCTCTGCATCTTTCAGACAAGGGGGACAATATCAAAATGTAAGATATCCAGTAGGCTTGAAATAGAAATAAGCGAAATGTGATCTGAGAAGAAAAACCTTGCCTTTTCTTTCCAGTTTTAATCACCATGTGTTTTATTTGACTTCTTTCCATGAATGTGTGCTTATGTGCCCTGACTGATGGGCAAGCCAGGTAGTCAAATCCAACTTTTGGAAAGTTATTGTCAGAAGATGGCCAGTCTACTCAGCAAATGATAAATGAAAGCTTTCAGTCATAAGCTTACACAAGAATGAGCTTGGTAAAAAGCATGATGAGGGTCTGGAGAGATAACCTAGCAGTTAAGAGCGCCAACTGCTCTTGCAGAGGACCTGGGTTCGATCCCCAGCACCCACGTGGTGGCTGAGAACTGTCTGTAACTCCAATTCCAGGAGAACTCCAGTTCCAGGGGAATCCAACACCCTCTTCTGACCTCCGCAGCATTGCGGGACACGGGTGTACAAACCTACATGCAGACAGTACATTCATACACATAAAAAATAAATAAATAAAATTTAAAAAAATATGATGAATGCTTGCAAGTAATTACTCCCTTGCTTTTATTATTATAGCTCACCTATCTAAGTGCAGAAATTAGAAAATATATCTTTTTTATATCCTGACATTTACCTCTGAATTTTCACAGGATCAGAATTATAGTCAAGATCATAATAGATGTATTTTCTTTTATTTGAACTCACGTCAATTAAATATGTATTAATCAAGTATGATTTGTGTGCTTGATAAATTATCTTTCAGTCCAATTTAGAAACATTCCCCTCTCCCTTCCCCTCACCCCACCACAGTTCATGACTTCTGCCATACATGTCTTGCATCTTTCTCTCTGACATTCCAAAGATTTTCACTGCAAAGGCTCGTTGATTGGGGCAGAATTTAACTGTATCAGTCAGTTCTTTGACCCATTCTTTATGTTGCTGTTGTTCACTCCACTTTGTATTGCTCCAACATATGCTTATGTAACCATCACATATGTATCAAAATTATGAATTCTGAGAATGAACTGTATGTTAATTACAAAATATGTTTAGGCATTCATATTTTCCCCTTAATTTTATATTACTTTAAAATATGAATACGTACTTTCCACCCACGTACAGTAATTACAGAGTCTGAAAATAAGTGGCAGGTCAACTCTATAGCCTGTTAAGAGATTCACATTATTCCATGGCTGGGCTGAGTCCTGTACCAGCCTACTTCTGCCTGCCTCCTTTTCCACAGCACCATGCTCCCCAGGTGGAGGGCTTTCCAGGTGTCTGTGGAGTTTTCCAGGCCTCCGAGGACCCAGGGTCCCTCCACATTTTGGTGCCTCCAAACCAAAGCCAGCAGAACTAGAATGGCACAGGACTCAGCCTACCCACGGGAACCACAGGGAGTGGCTGTCGTAGAGGGGATTTGGTGAGAGTCCTGGAAGTGAAGTGGATTTTCAGTGAGCTCAAAGGAAGGTTCTCAAAAGACAGATCAGACTGTTTATAGATGATTGCCTGGAAAGGAAAGTCAGTGTACGAGAAAAGAGATGGCTTCTTTTCAGGATAGATTTACTTTTAAGGATGTATCCATTGACTTCCCCCAGGAGGGGTGGAATTGTCTAGACTATGCTCAGAGGGCTTTGCACAGGGAGACAATGTTGGAGAATTACAATAATCTGGTGTCTGTATGTCTTGCTAGGTGTAAGCCTGTTCTGGTCTCCTGTCTGGAGGAAGGCAAAGAGCCCTGGAATGTGAAGAGAGTGAAGACTGTAGTCAACCAGCAGGGAGAACTCAACACTTAGAAGACATCAGAGAATTTATAATGGAGAGAAACCTTACAAATGTGAAGATCATGATAAATTATTTCTAAAAATGTCATATATAAAATGTCATCAGAGAGAAACCCTACAAATGTGAAAAATGTGACAAGTCCTTTATTCGAAGAGCACATATTAGAGTACATGAGAGAATTCACACAGGGGAGAAACCCTACAGAAGTGAAGAATGTGAAAAGTCCTTTATTCGAAGGGCACAACTTAGATTACATGAGATAATTCATACAACGGAGAAACCCTACAAATGTGAAGAATGTGACAAGTCCTTTATTCAAAGGCCTGATCTTGGAGTACATGAAAGAATTCATACAGGGGAGAAGCCCTACAAATTTGAAGAATTTGTCATTCAGTATTTTGTCAGCTCTTAGACAACATGAATGAGAGAATTCATACAGGGGAGAAACCGTACAAATGTGAAGAATGTGACAAGTCCTTTATTTGAATGCCTGATCTTAGACTACATGAGAGAATTCATACAGTGGAGAAACCCTGCAAATGTGAATAATGGGACAAGTCCTTTAGTCATAGGGCAGTTCTTAGAGTACATGTGAGAATTAATACATGGGAGAAACCCTACAATGTGAAGAATTTGGCAAGTCCATTATGCAAAGGTCACATCTTAGAGTACATGAGAGAATTCACACAGGGGAGAAACCCTACAAATATGAAGAATGTGACAAATCCTTTATTCGAAGGGAACATCTGAGAGTACATGAGTGAATTCATACAGGGGAGAATCCCTACAAATGTGAAGAATGTGACAAGTTCTTTATTCAAAGGCCACATCTTAGACAACATGAGAGAATTCATATAGGGTAAAATCCTACAAACAGGAAAGGTGTGAAAAGTCCTTTACTGATAAGTCAGCTCTTAGAAGACATCACAGAATACATAATGAAAGGAGATATCAGATATCTAAGTGACACAGCCATTCATTTAACCATATGTCAGAGTTGAGAATATAGCAAGAAAGCACACTAGAGAAACAGTTTACAATTGTAGAAGTTTGTCAGATCTTGGGCTCATTCTGCAGAGAAAAATACAGAATCTACATGAGAGGGAAAGTTTTAAATGCAATGATGTTTAAATATTTAATAAATATTTAAATTTTAGGAAAATTGCAATGTCTACTGAAGAAAACATTAGAAGCATAGAATGGTAAAGTGTCATAAGTTTTCATTTTTGTTTCAATATGAGACAGTCCTCAGGTATGAGTAACTAGAAGATTAAAGACTTGAGTACGTGAGAGGCAGAAGCAGGCAGATCTTTGTGAGTTCAAGGCCATCCTGGTATACAGAATGAGTTCCAGGACATCTGGGGCTACAGGGAGACACTGTCTTGAAATGACCAAAAACAAACAAAAAAAGAGAAATATTACAAAATATTGTTCAGCTTATGTGTCCGCTGGGGATTTGTTGTTAGCATCCACAGATGAGGGAAACCATTCAATGTTTGCTTTTCTGGGACTGTGTTACTTCAGATAACATAATGGCTTTGAGTTCCATCCATTTACCTGCAAAGTTCATGATGTCATAGTTCTTTACTGCTGCACAGAACTCCATTGTGTAGATGTACATATTTTATGCACTCATCAGTTGAGGGGCATGTGTTGCTTCTAGCTTTTCACTATTGTGAAGAGAGCTGCAATAAACATAGATGTGCATGTGTCTTTGCAGTCGAATAAGATTTGTATGTATATACTCAGGAATTGGTATGAATTAGTCAGGTGATAGACTCATTTTGTGTCTTTTAAGGGTACTCCACATAGCTTTCCGTAGGGGTTGTATGAGTTTACATTCCCACGAGCAGTGGATGAGTGTTCCCTTTTCCTCACAACTTTCGAGCATTTGGTGTCTTTTGTTTTCTTGATCTTAGTCAGTCTTATCATAGTGAGATGATATCTGAGAGTGGATTTAATTTTCATTTCCTTAATTACTAATTATCTTGACCACCTTTTAAAGATGTTTTTCAGCCATCTTTACTTCCTCATTGGTGATGTCTTTGTTAAGCTCTTTACTCCATCTTTTGAGTAGGTCATTTGTTTCCTTACTTCTTTGTTTTTGAATAGTTTATATATTCTGAAAGTTAATGTTCTGGCAGATTATCACTGGTGAAGGTTTCCTGCACTCTGTGGGTTTTCTCTTCACTTCTCTGATTGTTTCTTTCACTGTACAGAAGCTTTTGAGTTTAATGAGTTCCCACTTGTCAATTGTTGACCTTATTTCCTGAAGAGTCACTGTCTGATTTAGAAAGACTTCTCCTATGCTTATGTTATGTTTGTTGCTGCCAGCATTATCTTCTATCACCTCCAGAATTTCAGGTTTCACTTTGAGGTCCTTAATCCATTTGGGGTTGATTTCTGTACAGGGCAAGAGGTGGGGGTTTAATTTTCTTCTATAAGTGGTGATCCAGTTTTGCTAACACCATTTGCTGAAGGTGCTGTCTTTCCTCCATTGAGTCTTCTTGGGTCCCTTGTCAAATATGAGGTGGCTGAAATTGTATGTGCTCAAATTTTGATATTTAATTTGGTTCCATTGATCAATGGGTCTGTTTTTGTGCCAGTACCAGGCTGTTTATATGACTATAGCCCTATAATATTGTTTGAAGTCTGATATAGTGATCCCCCTTGTATTGCTCTTTTCACTCAGGTTTGCTTTACCTATTTGGGGTCTTTTGTTTTTCCATATGAATTTAAGGAATTTTTTCCCAAGTGTGTGAAGAAACTCATAGGGATTTTGATTGTAATTGTATTGAATCTGTATATCAATTTGGGTATAATGGACATGTTTTTCTTTTTTTAATTTTATTTATTTTGTATGTGCTTGAATGTACTGTCTTCATGTAGGTCTGTGCACCTGTGTTGTGAAATGCCATGGAGTTCAGAAGAGGGTGTCAGATTCCCCTGGAACTGGAGTTAAAGACGGTCCTTAGCTGCCATGTGGGTGCTGGAGATCGAACCCGGGTCCTCTTCAAGAGCAATCGGTGCTCTTAAGCACTAGGCCATCTCTCCAACCCTATAGTGGACATTTTTACTATATTAAAATTTCCAACTCATGACCATGGGAGTTCTGTCCATTTTTATGTCATCTTCAATCTCTTTAATTTTTAAGCCAATATTTTATTGAAGCTCTGTGCATTTCATACAAATCAAATTGCATTACAAACCAAATCTAGACCTGTGCCCCCTCCCTGCCCTCTCACCCCACCAGAGCTCATGCATTCTGCTAAGCATGTGTTTCATAGTTTTCTCAGTCTCTCTCAAAATTCTCAATGCAGAAGTTTACGGTTTCAAGCAGAAGTTTACCATTTCAGTCAGTTCTTTGATGCAGACTTTTCTGTTGTCATTGTTGTTGTTGTTATTGTTATTATTCCTTCCAATATCCATCACTCCAAAATAGTCACATATGCATGCCACATATATAATAGGTTTCAGCACCTTCAGCTTATGATATTTTTTTAGTCAGAGATATGTCATGTTTGAAGTCTCCTCCTTAGCAAGCCCAAACCACCATCAATTCTACCCTGTGTTCCACAATAGAGTTTTCCCTTCCCATGGTCAACAAATGAGGCCCAGGAAGTACCACGTCCTGTCTTGATCTTCCTGCACTGGTCTCCATGATACAGCCTGGGTAGTCCAACAATGGCAGTGTATACTCTGAAAAAGTGGAAACTCCAGTAGTAGCTCAGTCCACAAGTTGGATGTCTCAGCAGTCTCCATCTGGCACTGAAGGTTTGGAGGATTCTCAGAGAGACATGAGTCTTCGGTCCATATTGGAAGGTTGAAAAGCTGTGTCTTCTCATGTCTTTTAAGGATGGCAAAAGCAGTGGCAGACATAGGGCAGCTGCACTTGCCAGTAAGAAAGGCAAAACAACAGTGCTCTTTTCACTTTTTACTAAGATCTCAAGTTTTATACCTGAAGTACAGTTTCTCAGGCCTTACTATTTATTTATTTATTTATTTATTTATTTATTTATTTATTTATTTATGGTTATACTTACCTTTTGTATGTTTAAGACCACACAGCCCAGATTAACCAAGGTTTTTGCTTTCTCAAGGTCAGTTGAATATCTGGTCCTCAAGGGTCACTCAGGTTTTTTGGAGGGGGAAGGATCCCCTGGCTCTTTTTGGCTTTTCAATCACCAGTTCCATCCACTTGAGGACAAAGTCAGGTCTTGCTAGTCCAGGCTTCCTTTTGTGAAGCAAGAGCAGACTTTCCCCCTTTTTAAAAAAAATAATGCTTTTTTATTTATCTATTTATTTTCTATGTGTATGAATGTACTGTCTGCATGCAGGTTTGTGCACCCATGTCATGCAATGCCTCGAAGGTCAGAAGAGGGTCTCAGATTCCCCTGGAACTGGGGTTACAGACAGTTCTTAGCCACCATGTGGATGCTGGGGATCGAACCCGGGTCCTCTGCAAGAGCAGTTGGTGCTCTTAACTGCTAGGCTATCTCTCCAGCCCCTACTTTCCCTTTTATTGACTGGACACTGGCTGAAGTCCCATTAGTGGATTTCCAAGACATCCCTGCACAGGAAGACTGTTGAATCACATTTGCAGAATATTTCGAGATGCCCCCATGCATAGTCCCCAGGGACTTAGTTGAACTCTGAGGGCAAGGAACAAAGTTATCCCTTAAAACCCTTGGCTAAATTGGTATGGGACTTAAGTATGGTCATTAAGCATCCAGAAAGGCTGTTACACCAGCCTGATACTTTTAACTACTTTATAATATTTTAGAAAATGCTTGGACAAAAGCCCAAGCAGCCTTGTATAAGAAATACTAAGAAGCACTCCCATGAAATAAACACTGTGGTTAAGACAGAATGTCATGACAAACCAGCTTTTTCTGCATTCCTTTGATCTTCTATTACTGTAAAGTATACATACATATCCTTCATCCATATACCAAACCGTCTTTCAGTCTCCTTCAAGTTTTTAAATTTTTTATTGTAGAAATCTTTGGTGTTTTTGGTTAGGTTTGGTCCCAGGTAATTTTTTTTTGGAGGCTCTTGTGAGTGGGAATGTCTCCTTATATTCCTTCTCCAGTTGATTGTTCTTGGTGTAAAGAAAGGTTACTGATTTTTCTTGGTTAATTTTGTATCCCCCACTTTAATGAAACAATTGTTTCTAGAAGTTTTCTGGTGGAGTTTTTAACATCCCTTAGGTATCATCATCTGCAAAAAATGATAGTTTGACTTTCTCTTTTTGGATTAGTATTCCTTTAATTTCCTTTTCTTGTCTTGTTGCCAAAGCAAGCAATTCAAGCACTATGTTTAAGAGGGGTGGTGATAAGGGGCAGACTTGCTGGTTTCCCACCTTTAAGGGGAATTTTCTAATTTTTCTCCATTTAGGATGATGTTGGCATTGGGTTTGATTATGTTGAGGAAGGTTCACTTCTGTCCATTTCCCTCTAAATCTTTAAACATGAAGGGATTCTGGATCTTGTCAAAGGCTTTTTTTTTGCATCAATTGAGATGATCATGTGGTTTTTGTCTTTCAGTCCATTTATACGTTTTATGATATTTATTGATTTATGAATATTGAACCATGTCTAAATCTCTAGTATGAATCCAACTTGATCATGAAGGATGATCTTTTTGATGTGGATGTGTATGTGGTTTGCAAGTATTTTGTTGAGAATTTTTGCATCTATGTTCATTAATGAGATGAGTCTATAGTTTTCTTTTTTAGTTGTGTCTTTGCCTGGTTTTGGTATTAGAGTAATGCCGGCTGCATAGAAGGAATTTGGGAGATTTCCCTCTGCTTGTATCCTTCTGAACAGTTTGAGAAGTAATGCTTGTAGGACCTCTTTAAATGTTTTATATAATTCTGCCATGAAACCATCTGGACCAGGCTTTTTTAGTTGGGAGGTTTTTAATTACATCTTCAATTTCCTCAAATATTATGGGTCTGTTTAAATTGTCAATCTCTTCTTGGTTAATCTTTATTCATTCCCAGGGTTTCAGATATCCATCCATTTCTCTTAGGTTTTTAAATTTATTAGAGTATAGATTTTTGAAGTATTTTCATATGATTGTCTGGATCTTTTCTTTGTCCGTTGTGATGTTCTCCTTTTATAAAGCATACTATTGATTTGGAATTGCTGTTTCTTTTGGTTAATTGGGCTAGAGGTCTGTCTATTTTGTTTATCTTTCCAGAACCAGCTTTTGGATTTATTGATTGTTTGTATTGTTTTATTTGTTTCTCTTTCATTGATGTCTGCTCTGATTTTTGTTATTTCTTCCTTTCTATTGGGTTTAGAGTTCATTTGTTGTTGTCTCTCAGGTGTTTTCACTGGCCACCCCCAAGGAAAGTCCACAACAACTGGGCACTATGCTGGTGTTCTGCTGTGACAGTTTTGAGGTGTGACCATGCTGTGCTGTTCACTGGGCACTATTCTGGTGTTCTGCTGGGACCCTGATTATGTCCACCCTCTGTCATATTACTCATTGGGCACCATGCTGCTGCTCTGCTGTGCCCCTGTATAAGGTCACCCATGCCATGGGGCCCACTGGAACCTGAGATGAGAAGTTTCCAGGTGATCCCAAACCACCAGGGGCAGGGGGTAGTTGAAAGCCCCAAGGAAAGTCCACCTCACATGGGTGCTGCACTGGTGCTCTTCTGCACTGATGTCCTGGTTCACCCACGATGCACTGCTTGCTGGAACCTGAGATGGGAAGTTACTGGGTGATCCCAAGCCTCCAGGCTTTGGCAGAGCAACGATACAAGGCAGTTCCACCCCACTTGGTTGCAGAGCTGGTGATTTTCTTGCACCCTTGTCAAGTATCACCCACACTGCACTGCTCCCTGGCCACCACGCTGGTGTTCTGCTGTGCCCTGGTCTATGTCTGCTCATGCCAACCCTGCTCATTGATCTCAATGCTGGTGTTGTGCTGTGCCCCTGTCTAGGTCCACTCATGCCACACTGCTCACTGGAACTCACCATAGACGGTTTCTAGGTGATCCCAAGTCTCAATGTGTAGGGAAAGGACCACAAAACCCCAAGGCAGGTCCA
The DNA here is from genome assembly GCA_009823505.1 of Rhizomys pruinosus. Lineage (NCBI taxonomy): Eukaryota > Metazoa > Chordata > Mammalia > Rodentia > Spalacidae > Rhizomys > Rhizomys pruinosus. The sequence continues at coordinate 71,052 of VZQC01011461.1, forward strand.
CCTCACCTGGGTGCTGCGCTGGTTCTGCCGTGTCCCTGTCTAGGTCCACTAAAGCCATGCTGCTTGATGAAACCAGAGTTGGTAGTTTTCCAGGTGGATCACAGGCCTCTAGGGGCAAGGAGGGGCCACAAAGCCTAAAGGCCTGTCTGTGTCACATTTTCACATATTCTGCTGTGATCCTGTCTAGGTCTGCCCACAATGCACTGCTTGCTGGGACCCACTGTGGGAGATTTCCGTGTGATCCCAAGCTTCAAATTGTAGCGGGGAATTGAAAACTCCACTGCAGGTACACTTCACTAGGTCACTATGCTTGTGTTCTGCTGCACCCCTTTCAAGGTCTGTGCACACCACCCTGCTCGCTGGGACCAGAGGTGGATTTCTGGGTTATCCCAAGCCTTGGGTGTGCAGGGCAGAAAATCCTTAGGCAGGTGCGACTCACCTGAGCTCCTCGCTAATGCTGTGCCATACCCCTGTCTAGGACTGCCCAGGCCAAGCTGCTCACTGGACACCATGCTGGTGTTCTGCTGCACCCCTGTCAAGGTCTGTGTACACCACACTGCTTACTGGCATCAGAGGTGGGGTTTTCTGGGTTATCCCAAGCCTTGGTGGTTGGGGGAGGAAAACCCCTAGGCAGGTCCGACTCATCTGAGCTCCTCGCTAATGCTGTGCAGTGCCCCTGTCTAGGTCTGCCCAGGCCAAGCTGCTCAATGGGCACCATGCTGGTGTTCTGCTGCACCCCTCTTTAAGTCCACCTGTGTCCTGCTGCTCACTGGAATTCGAGGTGGGATATTTCTGGGTGATCCCAAGACTCAAAGGGAAGGGGGTTGGCGCAAAGCCCCAAGGCAGGTCTACCTCACCTGGTCACCACACTGTTGTTCTGCTGCACCCCTGTCTCAGTCCAATCATGCTGCATTGCTTGCTGGATCCTGAGGTGGAAGGTTTCTGAGTGATCCCAAGCATCCAGGGGCACCAGGGAGGTGTAAAGCCCCAAAGCAGGTCCATCTCACCTGGGTGCCACACTGGTGTTCTACTCTGCCCCTGTCTAGGTGCACCCATGCAATGCTACCAGCAGTAACATCAGTCAGGTTTCCTGGTGGTCCAAATCCTTCAGGGGCAGGAGTGCCGCAAAGCCCCAAGGCAGGTGTACCTCACCTGGGCTCCACACTGGTTTATTGCTGCACCCTTTTCTAGGGCCATTCATACCATTCTGCTTGCTGGAACCCGAGGTGGAAGGTTTCTGAGTGATCCCAAGCCTCCAGGGCCCAGGAGAAGGCAGAAAGCACCAAGACAGGTCTGCCTCAACTGAGTGCCATGGTAGTGTTCTGCTGTGCCCCTGTCAAGGTCCGCCCACACAGTGCTATTTGCTGGGCACTGCCCTGGTTCTCTGCTGCACCACTGTCTAGGTCCGCCATACCGAGCTGCTCACTGGAACGTGAGGTGGGAGGTTTCAGTGTTATCCCAAGCATCCAGGAGCAAAGGAGCTCACAAAGCCCCAAGTCAAGCATACCTCGCCTGGGCTCTGCTCTGTTGTTCTGCTGCACCCCTGTTTAAGTCTGCCCATGCCTTGCTGCTCGCTGGAACCTGAAGTGGGAGATTTTCAGGTGATCTCAAGCTTCCAGGCACAAGGGGAGGCCAAAAAGCCCCAAGGTAGGTACCCCTCACCTAGGTGCCATGCTAGTGTTCTGAAGCATCCCTATCTAGGTCCTCCCATACAGCACTGTTCATTGGAATCCAAGGTGGAAGGTTCTGGGTAATGCCAAACCTCCAGGGGCAGGGGGGCGCTGCAAAGCCCCAAGGCAGTTCTGCTTCACATGGCCACCTCAGTGGTGTTCTGCTGGTCCCCTATCTATGTCCATGCTATGCTGCTGGCTAGAACCTACAGTGTGAAGTTTTCAGGTGACCCCCAGCCTCCAGGGTCAAGGAGTGGGCCCCAAAGCCCCAAGGCTGCTATGCCTCACCTGAGAACCGTGCTGGTGTTCTGCTGCACCCCAGCACATGTCTGCCTCACCTGGATTCCATGCTGGTGCTCTGCTGTTCCCCTGTCTAGGTCCCTCCACGTCATACTACTTGCTGGGCACTGTACTGGTACTCTGCTGCACACCTGTGTAGGCCCATCCATTCCCAACCTGCTCTCTCGACTCCAAGGTGGGTGTTTTCTGGGTTATCCCAAGCCTCCACGGGAAAGGGGTGGGCAGTGCAAAGCTCAAAAGCTGGTCTGATTCACCTGGGTGCCACACTGGTGTTCTGGTGTGCCCCTGTTTAGGTCTGCCCATGCTGCCCTGCTCCCTCAAACCTAAGGTGGGAGGTTTCCAGATGATCCCAAACCTCCAGGGACGGGGGTGGGGGGGCAAAGCCCAAAGGCAGGTCTCCCTCACCTGGGCACCTAGCTGGTGTTCTACTGTGCCCCTGTCTAGGTCCATCCATGCAGTGTTCAGCTGGCCCCCTGTCAATCTCTGCCCATGCTATGCTGCTCGCTTGGTGCACAAAGTTGGAAGTTTTTGGGTGATCCCAAACCTCCAGGGGCAAGGAGTGGGTTGCAAAGCCCCAACGCTGGTCTGCCTCACTTTGGCACTATACTGGTGTTCTGCTGCACGCCAAGACAGGTCCACCACACCTGGGTGCTACAATGTTGTTCTGCTGTGATGCTGTCTAGGTCTGACCATGCTGGGGCTGCTGGCTGGGCACTGCACTGTTATTCTGCTGTGCCCCTGACTAAGTTTGCCCACATCATGCTACTCCCTGTGCACTCTGCTGCTGTTCTGCTGTGCCCCTGTATAGGTCTGCGCACACGGGCACTGCTTGCTGGAACCTGAGGTGGAAGGTATCCAGGTGATTCCAAACCACCACTGGCAGGGGGTGGGTGAAAGCATGGAAGGACCACCTCACATGGGCACTGTGCTGGTGCTCTGCTGCACCACTGTTTCGGTTCTGCCATGGCGCTCTGCTCCCTGGAACTTGAGGTGGGAGGTTACTGGGTGATCCCAAGTCTCCAGGGGTGGAGAAGGGAGCAAAGCTCCAAGGCAGTTCTGGCCCTCCTGTGCGCAGAGCTGGTGTTCTGCTGCACCCTTGTCAATTACTGCCCAAACCAAGCTGCTCACTGGTGCCACACTGATGTTCTGCTGTACCCCTGTCTATGCCTGCTCAAGCTGTGCTGCTCACTGGAAGCTGAACTGGTGTTCTGCTCCACCCCTGCCTATGTCCACACATGCCAAGCTGCTCTCTGGAACCCGAGGTGGGAGGATTCTGGGTGATCCCAAGCCTCCAGAGGTTGGGAGGGGAGCAAAGGCCCAAGGCAGTTCTGCCCCACCTAGGCACAGAGCTTATGTTCTGCTGCAATTTTGTCAACTACTGGCCAAGCCACGCTGCCCACTGCACGGCACGCTGGTCTTCTGCTGCACCCTGTCTTTGTCTGCTTAAGCCATGCTCCTCACTGGGGACCAAGGTGGTGTTCTGATGTGCCCCTGTCTAGGTGCACCCTTGCTGCACTGCTCACTGGAACCACAGGTGTGAGGTTTCTGTGTGATCCCAAGCCTCCAGGGACAGGAGGTGGATGCAAAGCCACAAGGCAGGTCACCTCATATGGGCACCATGCTGCTGTTCTTCTGCATAACTGTCTAGGCTCACTCTTGGTGCACAGCTTGCTGGAACCAGAGGTGGGAGGTTAACGGGTGATCCCACGCCTCCGCCTCCAAGAGCAAGGAGGGGGACACAAATCCCCAATGCTGGTCTGCCTCACATGAGTTCCATGCTGGTGTGCTGCTGCATCCCTGTATAGGTCCACCCACACCATGCTGCTCAATGGAACCCGAACTGGGAAGTTTCCAGGTGATCCCAATCCTACAAAGGAAGGGGGGGGAGTGCAAAGCCCCAAGGCACGTCCATTTCACATGGGCGCTTTCTGGTGTCCCCCTGCACCCCGTCTATGTCCGCACACACTGTGCTGCTCTCTAGAAATGGAGTTCCGGGGTATCCCAAGCCTCCAGTGGCAAGGGGGTGGGCAAAGCCCCAAGGTAGGTCTGCCTCATCTGAGCGCTACACTGGTCATCTGCTGCATCCCAGTCTAGGTCTGCCTGAACAGTGCTGCTTGCAGGAACCTGAGGTGCGAGGTTTCTGGGTGATCCCAAACATCCAGTGGAAGGGGAGGGGTGCAAAGTCCCATGGCAGGTCTGCCTCACCTGGCCACCACACTGGTGTTTTGCCCCTGTTTAGGTCCACCCACACTTCACTACTCACTGAAATGTGAGATAGGAGGTTTCCAGGTGATCCCAAGCCTGCAGGGGCAAGGAGTGGGCCACAAATCCCCAATGCAGGACTACCTCACACATGCGCCATGCTGGTGCTCTGCTGCACCACTGTTTAGGTCCACCCATGCCACGCTGCTCAATGGGAACAAAGATGTGAGGTTTCCAGGTGATCCCAAGCCTCCAGGGAGGGTGAGGGGAATCCCCAAGGCAAGCAGGCGTGACTTGGGTGCCACACTGGTGTTCTGTTGCACCCCTGTCTAGGTCCACCCACACTGACACAGTCCCAGAAGAAAAAAATGGGAATGGTTTCCCTCATTTGTGGATGCTAACACCAAATCCCCATTGGCAGACAAACTGAGCAACTTTATTTTTATATTTCATTGTATCTACAAGCAACTGTGCTGTTATAATGTGAATTTTTCATTGTGCTCTAGAATTGTCCTACCTCTTGTATTCACACATTGCAATTAAAATATATAGGTGGAAGATATGTATTCATATTAAAAAAAAAAGAATGCAAAGTTATATTTTTTTACCTGCATGCAACTTTACTGTTAAAATATCAATCTCTAAATGTATTTTTGGAATTAACCTATAGTTTATTTTCAGAATTTGTAATTTTGACTCATGTGTGGAGTGTATATATGTGTATTTTGGGATAATAAAAAGTTAAAGGGAACAAAAAAAATGAGAGGAAAAACCTATTCAAAAAACTAACCAAAACAGTAAACTTGTGCATCAAAAGGATATAAAAGACTGAGAAAAAGATGCAAGACAGGATTTAACAGGTATGACAAAATCCATGAGCTCTGGCAGGGGTTGGGGGGGTTGTAAGGGGTGGGCATGGATCGGGGAATGAAATGTATGAAATGCCAGGTGATCCCAAGCCTTGGGGGGGGGAGGGCAAAAATCAATAAAGCAAGTCTGCCTTACCTGGGCCCCTAGCTGGTGTTCTGCCTCACCCCTATCTTTGTCCAACCATGCCACACAGCTCATTGGAACCACAGGTGGAAGGTTTCCGAGTGATCCCAAGACTTCAGGGCTGGGGGGGAGGCATAAAGCCCCAAGGTGTGTCTGCCTAACTTGGGTGACACAGTATTGTCCTGTGTCCCTGTCTTGTTCTGCCCACACTGTGCTGCTCACTGGGTGTCATGCAGGTGCTGTGCTGCACCCGTGTCTAGGACCTACCATTCTGTTCTGCTCAATGGAACCAGAGGTGGCAGATTTCCAGAAGATCCCAATCCTCCAGGAGTAGGGGGATACACAAAGGCCCAAAGCAGGTCTACCTCACCTGAGTGCCACCCTGGTGTTGTGCTGTGCCCTTTTATAGGTCAACCCATGCCACACTGCTCTCTGGAATCCGAGATGGAAGTTTTCTGTGTTATCCCAAGCCTCCAGGGGCTAGGGGTGGAGAAAGCACCAAGGCAGTTCCCCCTCACTTGGGCACCTCACGCAGTTCTGCTGTACCCCTGTCTATGTCTGCCCATGGAGTGATGCTATCTGGGACCTGAGGTGGGAGGTTTGGGGATGATCCCAAGCCTCCAGTCACAAAGGAGGGTGCCACAAATGCCAAATGCAGGTCTGCCTCACATGGGCGCCACAGTGGTGTCCTGCTGTGGCCCTGTCTAAGTGTGCTCACACTGTGCTGCTTACTGGGCATCGAGTTGTTGTTCTAATGCAACCCTGTCTCCAACCACCCAGGCCATGCTGCTCCCTGGGCACAGAGTTGGTGTTTTGCTGCATCCCCTGGAGACAGAGGTGGGATGTTTCCAGGGGATCCAAACCCTCCAGGGGTTGGAGAGTATCAAAGCCCCCAGGCAGGTTTGCCTCAACTCAGTGCCACCCTGGTGTTCTGCTGCATCTCTGTCCAACCATGGTGCGCTAGTTACTGGAACCTGAGCTGAGAGGTTAGGCTGGTACCACTCTCCATATGTAGCTCTCTTTGGCAAATATCTCACAGCTCTGATGTCTCTAATGTCTTCTTGGGGTCTCTGCTGCCAACCAGGCTTCACATTCACAGCTTCATGCAATGGCCTATCAGGACCTTTTTTATTCAGGGATGACCCTGCTGCACTCTCCCTGGCCTATGTGGCTCTCTGAAACCAGGGAGGAAGAACTGATAACCCCTTCACTCTTATATCCTTCATGCTTCTAAAGCCAGCACCACGTGAATGAAACTGCTGAGTTTGGCTGCAAGTTCACGAAGGATTCTGTCCTACTTCAACTACATTTGCAACTTTTCTCTGCCCTGGACTTGTTGGAGCAGAAAACCCTTTCAGTATTTTACTTTCAAAAATTGGAGGATTAGCTGGGTGTGGTCTTACCCTGAAGGTACTATTTCTATTGTTTTCTTGTAAATCTCGAGGCCGCTCCTTTATCACTTTAATCTCACTTTTTCCACTGTTTACTTGTAAATACCTAGGCCTCTCCTTAATCACTTTAATCTCCTTATCAAAGGGAGCCTCTCCCTCACATGCCTTGGCCCCATCATTAGTCTTCCTAGTGCACTTTTCAGATCCAAAGTGTACATTCTACATTTCTTTCTGCCCCATCTGCTATTTTTCACTGTAGATCTGTACAGTATTCACCATTAATAGCCACACCACCATTTCTACATTATGCTGTCTTGAAATATCCTTTGCCAAAGATATTAGTCCATTGCTTTATTCTGGGCTTCTACTAGAATGGCCTATTAAGCTCTGCTTACAGTAATCAACAGCTTTTCTAGCCCTAAGTTCGAAAGTCTTCCACATTTTTCCAAACACCCACATGGTCAGGTTCTTCACAGCCAACACCCCACTTCTGGTACCAAATAATGTATTAGTCACTTTTCTGTTGCTATGATAAAACACCATGACCAAGGAAACTTATAAAAGGAAGAGGTTATTTGAACTTATGATTGATGATTTCAGGGAATCAGAGTCCATTGTGTCAGGAGGTATGGTGGCCAGGGCTGGAGCAGAAAGCTGAGGTTCACATCTCACAATGATTACAGGAAGTTGAGAGAGAGAGAGAGAGAGAGAGAGAGAGAGAGAGAGAGAGAGGAGACTGCAAGTCTTGTTAAACTCACTAAGCCAGCCCCCAATGACATACTTCCTTCAGCATGGCCACACCTTCTAAGACCTCCCAATACAGTGCCACTAACTGGGGACAAAATGTCTGAATACTTAAATCCTATGGAAGACACTCTCATTCAAACCACCACAATAGGTTTTTGAAGTATTCTTCCATGATCGTCTGTATCTTTTCTTTACCCGTTGGGATGTTTCCCTTTTCATAAAAAATACTATTAATTTGGAGTTGCTCTTTCTGTCTTTTGGCTAACTGGGCTAGAGTTTTGTCTATCTTGTTCATATTTTCAAAGAACCAGCGTTTGGATTCATTGTGTGTGTGTGTGTGTGTTTTTTTGTTGTTGTTTTTTTTTGTTTGTTTGTTTTTTTTTTTGTATTGTTTTCTTTGTTTCCGTTTCATTTATTATTTCTGCTCTGATTTTTGTTATTTTTTCTTGTCTGTTGGGTTTAGGGTCCATTTGTTGTTGTCTCTCAAGTGTTTTTAGTTGTAGTGTTAGGTCGTTTATTTGTTCCCCCTTTTTTTAATGTGGGCATTTAGGCTATAAATTTCCCTCTTAGGACTGTTTTTAAATTACCCCACAGGTTTTGTTGTGTTGTGTTTTTTTTTTCATTAGTTTCATGAATAATTTTATTTAATTCTTAATTTCTTCATTGACCCATTCATTATTTGGGATTGTGTTGCTTAATCTCCATGTGTTCTTCTAGCTATTCAGGGTTATTCTGGTGTTCATATCGAACTTTATTGCACTGTGGTCTGATAGAATGCATGCAATAATTTCAATAATGTTGCATTTGTTGAGATTTCTTGTCCCAGCTTGTGGTCGATTTTGGAAAATGTTCCCTAAGGTGCTGAGTAGAAAGTATATTCTCTGGTGTTTGGGTGGAATATTCTGTAGGTGTCTGTTAGTTCTATATGTTGTATTGTGTTGATCAGTTCCACTCTCTCTGTATTTATATTTTGTTCTGTTGATTTATCCAGGTGGCTCAGTGAGGTTTTGAAGTCCTCCACTGTTACTTTGCTGGGATTAATCTGTATCCTGAGGTCCTGCAAAATTGTGTTTATACAGTTTGGTGCACCCGAGTTTGGTGCATAAACATTGAGGATTGTGAATTCTTCCTGGTTAATTGTTCCTTTGATAAATTTGTAATGGTCCTCTCCTGATTAGCTTTACTTTGAGGTCTATTTAGTCTGATATTAGAATAGTAACCCCTTCTTGCTTTTTGGTACCATTTGCTTGGAATGTTTTGTTTCATCCTTTCACTTTAAGTAGTTGTCTGTCTTTGAGGTTAAGATGGTTTTCCTGTAGAGAGCATATAGATGGATTCTGTTTCCTAATCCATTCTCCAAGTCTATTATCTTTTGATTGGGGGAATTTAGACCATTAATATTTAAGGTTATTATTGACAGATATTTGTTGCTTCCTTTCATCTTATTTTTTGTTTGCATTCGTGGTCTAGGTTTGTATTTATACTGTTATGCTTTTATTAGATTCTCTCTTTGGTTGCTTGGAGATAGCTGCGCCTTTCCTCTGTTCTTTGAATTGTTTTGAGTATTTTCTGAAGTTTTTGTTTTTTTGACATGTACCATTTCATTTTGTTTATGTCATGAAAGACTTTTTTCTCTTTCAACGATAATTGATATTTTTGCTGGGTATAGAAATCTGAGTTTGCATCTAAAGTCATTTAGCACTGGGAATACTTTGGTCCACGTTCTTCTAACTTTCATAATTTGCACTGAGAAATCACCTGCAATTCTGCTGGATTTCTCCTTATATGCAACTTGTTTTTCTCTTGTGGCTTTCAGTATTTTGTCTTTGTTTTGAGAGTCTAGTGTTTTAACTATGATATGGCATGGGGAATTTCTTTTCTGATCTTGTCTATTTAGTGTTCTATGTGCTACTTGTACTTGTATGGGTTTATCTTTTTTAGGTTTGGGGAAATTTGTTTTTATTATTCTGTTGAAGATCTGATCAATATTATTGTCTTGGGATTCTTCTCCTTCCTCTATCCTTTTGTTGCGGAGATTTGGTCTTTTCATAATGCTCCGCATATCCTGGTTATTCCACTCTCATATTTTTTTTTAAACTTTTCATAATCTTCACTTGAGAATTTTAGCTGTCTGTGTTATCCTGTGGGTCTGATATTCTATTTTCTGCTTCATCCATTCTGTCTGAGGCTTTCTCCAATCCTTCCTCTAAGGTTGTAAGGCCACCTAAGTTGGGGATTTTCCAGGAGCCAACTGAGGTAGAAGTTCCAAAAAAGTTGCTCCCATCAGGGAGCAAATACTGATACTGGTCACAATCCTCAGTTTATCTCCAGATGCTTCTACTAATACTAGCCACAGATCTACCTATGCCTATTCCCCTACCTTCCCACACCCATTTCATTGTAAGCCTACTTCCTTGTGTGCTTGAGTTTGCCATGCCTGAAATAAATCATTCCCTAGGACAACTGATGCTGCACTGCTCGTTGGAACCTGAGGTGGGAGGTGTCCATGTTATCCCAAGCCTCCAGTGGTGGGGGGGAGGGGAGCACACAAATCCCCAAGGCAGGTAGGCCTAACCTGGGTACCACACTGGTGTTCTGCTGTACCCCTGTGTTGGTCCCCCCATGCTGACATGTTCCCTAGATCCCAAGGTGGAAGGTTTCCAGGTGATCCCAAGCCTTCAGGGGCAAGGGGTGGCAGCACGAATCACCAGAGCAGGTCCACCTCATCTGGATGCATCACTTGTATTCTGCTTCTCCCTTCTCTAGGTCCACCCTTGCCACACTGCTCACTGGAACCCCAAGGGGGAGGTTTCTGAGTGATCCTAAGCCTTCAGGGCTGGGAGGGTGGCACAAAGCCCCAAGGCAGGTCTGCCTCACTTGGGTGACACAGTGGTGTTCTGATGTGGCCCTGTCTAGTTCTACCGATGCTGTGGTGCTCACTGGGTGTTGTGCTGGTGTTGTGCTGCACTCCTGTCTAGGCCATCTCATGCTGCTCTGCTCAATGGAACCAGAGGTGGCAGATTTCCAGGAGGTCCCAATCTTCCAGGGGTATGGAGGTACGCAAAGTCCCAAGACAAGTCTACCTCACCTGGGCCCACCCTGGTGTTGTGTTGTGCCTTTTTCTAGTTCAAGCCATGCCGCACTGCTCTCTGGAACCTGAGTTGTGTTATCCCAAGCCTCTAGGGTCTGGGGGTATAGAAAGCACCAAGGCAATTCCCTCTCACCTGGGCACCTCACTGTAGTTCCGTTGTGCCTCTGTCTAGGTCTGCCCATAGTGTGATGCTTACTGGAACCCGAGATGGGAGGTTTCGGTATGATCCCAAGCCTCCAGTGGCAAGTGGGGTGCCACAAACCCCAAATGCAGATCTGCCTCACATGGGTGCCACAGTGGTGTCTTGCTGCGGCCCTTTCTAGGTGTGCCCACACTCTGCTGCTCACTGGGTGTGTCGCTGGTGGTCTGCTGCACTCCTGTCTTATTCCACCCATAGCATGCTGCTCGCTGGGCGACGAGTAGGTGTTCTGCTACATCCCCATCTAGGGTCTAGGTCCTCCAATTGTACTCTGTTCCCTTGAACCGGAGGTGGGAAATTTCCAGGGGATCCAAGCCTCCAGGGGCTGGGGGGCTCACAAACACCCAAGGCAGGTCGGCCTCAACTTGGCACCAACTTGGTGTTCTGCTGCACCCCTGTCTATGTCCATCCCGGCTGTACTGGTCACTGGAACCTGAAGTGAGAAGTTTCCAGGTGACCCCAAGCCTCCAGGGCCAGGGTTTGGGGGGGATGCAAATCACCAAAGCATGCCAGCCTCACCTAGGCATCTCCTGGTGTTCTAATGCACCCCTGTGTAGGTCTGTCCACTCCAAGATGCTTTCTGGAACAAGAGGTGGGAGGTTACCAGGTGATTCCCAAGACTGCAGTGGAGGGGTGGGGGAACCGCAGATCTCCAAACCATGTCCAACTCACCTGAGCACCACGCTGATTTTCTACTGCTCCTCTGTCTAGGACAACCCATGTCACACTGCTCGGTGGAACCTGATGTGGAAGTTTTCTGAGTGATCCCAAGCCTCCTGGGTTTGGGAGATGCAAAGCCCCAAGGCAGGTATACTTCTCTTGTGTGACATAGTTTTGTCCTCTGTAGCCCTGTCTAGTTCTGCCCATACTGTGTTGCTCACTGGGTGTCATGCTGGTATTGTGCTGCACCCCTGTTATGTTCTCCCATGCTGCTCTGCTCACTGGAACCAGAGGTGGCAGGTTTCCAGGGGATCCCAATCCTCCAGGGGTAGGGAGGTGCTCCAAGCCCTAAGACAAGTCCGCCTCACCTGGGTGCCACCATGGTGTTGTGCTGTGCCCTTTTCTTTTTTTTTTTAATTAATTTTATTTATTTCTGTATGTGTATGAATGTACTGTCTGAATGCAAGTCTGTGCACCCGTGTCTTGCAATGCCGCGGAGGTCAGAAGAGGGTGTCGGATTCCCCTGGAACTGGAGTTCTCCTGGAATTGGAGTTTCAGACGGTTCTCGGCCGCCATGTGGGTGCTGGGGATCGAACCCGGGTTCTCTGTAAGAGTGGTCGGCACTCTTAGCCGCTAGGCCATCACTCCAGCCCCACTGTGCCCTTTTCTAGGTCAACCCAGTCCCCGCTGCTGTCTGGAACCTGAGATGGAAGTTTTCCATGTTATCCCTAGCCTCCAAGGGCTGGGGGTTGAGAAAGCACCAAGGCAGTTCTGCCTCACCTGGGCACCTCACTGCAGCTCTGTTGCACCCTTGTCTAGGTCAGCCCATGCCGTGATGCTCACTGGAACTCAAGGAGGGAGGTTTTTGGGTAATCCCAAAGCTCCAGGAGCAGGGGTTGGGTTCCAAAGCCACAAGGCATGTCCACCTTACATGGGTGCCATGCTGGTGTTCTGCTGCATAGCTGTCTAGATTCGCTCATTGTGCACTGTTTGGTGGAATCCAAGGTAGGAGGTTAACAGGTGATCCCCAAGCCTCCAGGGGCAAGGAGGATGCTGCAAATCTCCAGGGAAGGTCTGCCTCACCTGGGCCCTGGACTGGTATTCTGCCGCACCCATCTAGGTCTACTGATGGTGTTCTGCTCTCTGGACCCCGAGGTGGGAATTTTCCCGGTGATCCCAAGCCTCCAGGCGAAGGGGGTGGGCACAGAGTCCCAAAGCAGGTCTGCCTGAACTGGGCACCACGCTGGTCTTCTGCTCCACCCCTGTCTAGGTCCACCCACACTGTTCTGCTCAATGGAACCCGAGGTAGGAGGATTCCAGGTGATCTCAAGTCTCTTGTTGCAAGGAGGGGGCTACAAATTCACAATCCTGGTCTGCCTCACATAGGCCCTGTTCTGGTGTTCTGCTGCTCCCCATCCACATCCACCCACAGTGCTCTCACTGAAACTCGAGATGGGAAGTTTCCAGGTGATTCCAAGCTTCCAGGTGCAGAGGAGGCACAAAGCCCCAAAGCAGGTATGCTCCACCTAGGCACAGAGCTGGCATTCTGCTGTGCACCTGTCTAGGTCTGCCCACCCTGTGCTGCTCACTGTGTGCAGAGCTGGTCTTCTGCTGTGCCCCTGTGTAGGTCGCCTCAAGCCATGCTCCTCCCTGTGCACCCTGCTAGTGTTCTCCTGTGCCCCTGTCTAGGTCTGCCCACCCTGTGCTGCTCACTGTGTGCAGAGCTGGTCTTCTGCTGTGCCCCTGTGTAGGTCGCCTCAAGCCATGCTCCTCCCTGTGCACCCTGCTAGTGTTCTCCTGTGCCCCTGTCTAGGTCTGCCCACAACGTGCTGCTCGCTGGAACTTGATGTGGATGGTTTCCGAGTGATCCCAGTCCTCCAGGGGCCAGGGAGGGGGGAGGCAGGGGGGATGCAATGCCCAAATGCAAGTCCGCCTCACCTGGGTGCCATGCTGGTGTTGTGCTGTGCCCCTGTGTAGGTCTGCCCACACCTCGCTGCTCACTGGAACATGAAGTGGGAGTTTCTGAGTGATCCCAAGCCTCCAGGGGCCGTGCAGTGCCCATAGCCCCAAGGCAGGTCTGACTCACATGGGCGACATGCTGGTGGTCTGCTATGACCCTGTCTTAGTCCTCCCAGGCTGTGCTTCTTTCTGGGTGCTGAGCTGGTGTTCTGCTGCAGCCTTCTCTATATTGGTCCATGGTGCACTGCTTGGTTGAACACAAGGTGGCAGGTTTCCGGGTGATACCAATTCTCCAGGGGTGGAGGGGGGACCACAAAGCCCCAAGGCCCATCTGCCACACCTCAGCACAGCACTGGTGTTCTGCTGCACCCCTGTCTATGTTTGCCCACACTGCTCTGCTCACTGGAACCTAAGTTGGGAGGTTTCTGGGTGATACTAAGACTCCCGGGCCAGTGGGGGGAGGCGCAAATATCCAAGGCAGGTCCACCTAACCAGAGTGCCACACTGGTGTTCTGCTGTGCCCCTCTTTTGGTCCGCCCATGCTGCACTGCTCGCTGGAACCCGAGCTGGGATGTTTCATGGTAATCCCAAGCTTCTAGGGGCAAGGAGGGGGCCGAAAAGCCCCAAGGCAGGTCCGCCTCACCATGTCACCACACTGGTGTTCTGCTGAGATCCTATGTCTGCCCACGCTGCACTGTTCACTGGGTGCCATGCTGGTGTTTGGCTGTGCCCCTGTCTATATCCACCCACACTGTGTTTCTTGCTGGAACCCGGGGTGGAAGTTTTCCAGGTAATTCCAAGCCAGGGGTGGGGGGTGGAGGGATGCAAAGCCCCAAGGCAGGTCCACTTCACCTGGATATTGCAGTGGTGTCCTGCTACACTCTAGTCTAGTTCTTCCCACACTGTGCTGCTCATTCAGGGCCACAAACTGGTGTTTTGGTGCACCCTCTCCAGGTCCGCCCCCACCACACTACTCGCTGGAGCCAGATGTGAGAGATTTTCATGTTATCCCAAGCCTCCAGCAGCAGTGAGGTGTCCAAATCCTCAAGGCAGTTCTGCCTAACCTGGGTGCTGTGCTGTAGTTCTGCTGTGCCCCTGTCTATGGCTGACCACAAGGCAATGATTGCTGGATCCTGACGTGGGAGGCTTCTGGTGATCCCAAGCCTCCATGGGTGGGTGGAGGGATGCAAATCCCTAAAGCTGGTCTGCCCCACCTGGGCGCTGTGGTGGTGTATTCCTGCACCCCTATGTCCAATCATGACATGCTGCTCACTGGAACCGGAGGTAGGAGGTTTTCATCTGATCCTACTCTCTAGGGCTAGGGAGGTGCAAATCCCCAAGGCAGGTCTGCCTCACCTTGGCGCCATACCTGGTGTTCTCCTGAACCCCTGTCTAGGTCCATCCGTGGCACACTGCTCTCTGGAACTTGAGGTGGGAGGTTACTTGGTTATCCAAAGCCTCCAGGGGCAGGTGGGGGGGGGGGCAAAGTCCCAAGTCAGGTCCGACTCACCTGTTTGCAATACGAGTAGTCTGCTCTGCCACTTTCTATTCCCACCCACACTGTAGTGCTCCCTGGTCTTGCTGGTGTTCTGTTGCACCAGTGTCTAGGTCTGCCTATGTCACGCTCCTCACTGGAGATGGGGGTTTTCTGGGTGATCCCAAACATCAAGGAGTAGGGGGCTGGTCCAAAGCTCCAAGGCAGGTCCGCCTCATATGGGCACTCCACTGGTGTCCTGCTGTGCCCCCGTCTATGTCTGCCCATGCTTCACTGCTTGCTGGAACCTGAGGTTGGAGGTTTCTGGGTGATCCCAAGCCTGCAGGGGCAGGGTGGAGCACAAAGCCCCTAGGCAGGCCCACCACACCTGGGCTCAGAGCTGGTGTTCTGCCGCGCCCCTGTCAAAGTACACCTACGCTCACTGTCCCCACAATGGTATTATGCTGTGGCACTGCTTGCTGGGTGCCAAGCTAGTGTGCTGTTCCACCCCTGTCAAGATATGCTCAGGCCACGCTGCTCACTGGAACCTGAGATGGGTGGTTCTGGGTGATCCCAAGCCTGCAGGGGCAGGGTGGAGCACAAAGCCCCTAGGCAGGCCCACCACACCTGGGCTCAGAGCTGGTGTTCTGCCGCGCCCCTGTCAAAGTACACCTACGCTCACTGTCCCCACAATGGTATTATGCTGTGGCACTGCTTGCTGGGTGCCAAGCTAGTGTGCTGTTCCACCCCTGTCAAGATATGCTCAGGCCACGCTGCTCACTGGAACCCAAGGTGGGAGGTTTTTGGTGATGCCAAACCTCCAGGGGTGGGGCGGGGTGGGAGGACTCCTGAATCACAAGACGGGTCAGCCTGACCTTGGCACCATGCAGGTGTTCTGCTGCACCCTGTCTAGGACCACCCATGCCACGCTGCTCTCTGGAACCTGAGGTGGGAAGTTTCTTTGTGATCCCAAGCCTCCAGTGGAAGGTGGGGGGGTGGCAAAGACCCAAGACAGGCCCGACCCTGTGCCCACCCATGCTGTACTGCTTGCTGGGCTCCACACTGGTGGTCTGTTGCACCCATATCTAGGTCTACTCATGCCACTCTGCTCCCTGGAATCATAGGTGGGGGGTTTCTTTATGATTCCAAGCCTCCAGGGGCAAGGAGGAGGCAGTAAAGCCCCAAGGCAAATCTGTTTTACCTGGGCATCTTGCTAGTGTTCTGCTGCACCTCTGTCTAGGTCCCCTCACACTGCTCTGCTCTCTGGAACCTGAAGTGGGAGGTTTCTGGGTCAACCCAAACTCCAGGGTTGGGCAGGAGCGCAAAGCGCCAAGGTAGGTCTATCTCACCTGGGCGTCATGCTGGTATTCCGCTTCCACTTTGTCTTGATCTACCCATGCTTCGCTGCTCCCTGGAACCCTAGGTGGGAAGTTTCCGGGTGATCCCAAGCCCTCAGGGGCCGAGGGGGCGGTGTTGTCAGGCCACAAAGCAGGTACTCCTCACCTGGGCACCACCCTGGTGTTCTGCTGCACCCCTGTCTTGGTCCATCCATGCTGTGCCACTCCCTGGAACCCGGAATGGGAGGTTTGTGGGTGATCCCAAGCCTTCAGAGTCAGTGGGGTCTAAAGCCCCAAGGAAGGTTTGCCTCACCTGTGCCTTGCACTGTTGTATTGCTGCACCCCTTTCTGGGTCCACTCATGCCACAATGCTCACTGGAGATTTCTGGGTTATCCCAAGCCTCCAGGGGGTTTGGGGGGTACACAGCCCCAAAGCAGGTCCACTTCACCTGGGTACAGAGCTGTGGTACTGTTGCACCCCTGTCTAGGTCTGGTCGTGTTCTGCTGCTCTCTGTGTGCTATGCTGGTTTACTGCTGCTCCCCTGGCTAGGTCAGTTGTGCTACGTTGCTCACTGGGCACCATGCTGGTGTTCTGCTGAGCCCGTCTAGGTCTGCCCACAGAGTGATGCTTGCTAGAACCTGAAGTGAGAGGTTTCTGAGTGATCCCAAACCTCCATGGGTGGGAGGCCACAAAGCACCAAGGGAGGTCAGCCTTACCTGGCGGTTGCTGCGCTTCGTTGGTGTTCTCTTTTGCCCCTGTCTAGGTCTGCCCATGCCGCGCTGCTCATTGGAACCTGAGGTGGAAATTTTCCAAGTGATCCCAAGCCTCAAGGTGCGGGGGCAGAGCAAAGCCCCAAAATGTGTCTGCCTCACCGAGGGGTTGCGCTGGTGTTCTGCTGAATCCCCGTCTAAATCTGGCCACGCTGCACTGCTCACTGGAACCTGAGGTGGGAGTTTTCCATGAGATCCCAAGCCTCCAGGGGCATGGGGTTCACAAAAGCCCAGGGCAGGTACCAGGCACGCCTCTTCTGGCCATCATGCTGGTGTTCTGCTATACCCCTAAGTCTTTCCACACCACACTGCTTGCTGGAACCCGAGGTGGGAGTTTTCCAGGTCACCCAAACCTCTGGGGTAGGGGGGTGCAAAGTGGTCGCTGTGGTGATATTTTGCTGCACCCCTAAGTCAGCCCACACAGCGCTGCACACTAGAACCCAGGGTGGGATGTTTCCCTAGTGATTCCAAGCCTTCAGGGGCAGGGGAGGGACTACAAAGCACCAAAGCAAGTTCGCCTCACCTGGGCACTATGTTGGTGTTCTGTTGCACCCCTGTCTAGGTCCACCCACACCTCACTGCTTGCTGGGCACTGTGCTGCTGTTCTGCTGCACCCTTGTCTTGGTCCAGCTATACCCCACTGCTTGCTGGAACCCGAGTTGGGAGGTTTCCTGGTGATCCCAAGCCTCCAGATGCGGGGGTGGGGTGGGGGGGGAGACAAAGCCCCAAGTCTTATCTGCCTCACCTGGGCACCACGCTGGGGTTCTGATGCACCCTGCTGAGGTCTGCCCACTGGTGGTATGTTTCTGGGTGATATCAAGCCTCCAGTAGCGGTGGGTGGTGCAAATCCCCAAGTCAAGTCCTTCTCACCTGGACACCTTGCTTATGTTCTGCTGCACCCCTGTGTAGGTCCGCCCACTCCACGCTGCTCACTGGAAACTGAGGTGGTAGGATTCTGGGTAACCTTAAGCCTCCATGGGTGGGAAAGGGGAGCTTAAAGCCCCAAGGCAGGTCTGCCTCACCTGGGCTCCGAGCCTGTGTTCTGCTGTACCCCTTTATAAGTCCATAATAGATCTTAATCCTACAGATTCAACAGTCCAGGTCTACTGAGTGGTTGTTCTCAAGAAGGAAAACTATTAGCACCAGGAGGTTTCAAATTGAAACTGATCATTTTGGACAACTAATATGTTTGACTCTTTTAGTTCAGGGACAGGTCTTATTATCACTCATATATACTTCTTCAAATATTTGATTGCTAAAGCATTGGTGTTGCTTGTATTTTTTTTTCTCATATCTTTTCTTAGATTATGTCTTTTCCTGGTCAGTACCCTCGTGTACAATTTTTTAAAAATAATTTATTGAAATACACAAAACGTCAATAAAAGAAAAAATATTTTCTTGAATTTGAGGGTTTTCACATATTATATCCTGATGACATTTAGATCACCACCCTTATTGAAACCTTCCCTTATTTGCCCACCTAATTTAGCAGCCACTGGTTGTCAATATGTCAGTTCCTCAGGTATGATTGGGGTTGTGCTATTCTTTTCCACTTTACTTACCATGTTTTATTTTATGTGGATGAGCATATTGCCAGCATATAGCTCCATGCAGACATCAGAAAACAATGTGAAATTCCCTTGGATTGGAGTTATGGATGGATGGCTGTTATTGGGCATGGAGGGGGAGCTGGAAATGGAACCTAGGTATTCTGCAAGAGCAGCCAGTTCTCTAAAACACTCCAGCATCTCTCCAGCCCCAAACGGTTGTATTATTTTTTAAGTTAATTTTCTTATTTATTTCTTTATTTATTTTCTATGTGTATGAATGTACTGTCTGCATGTAGGTTTGTACACCCATGTCGTGCGATGCCAAAGAGGTCAGAAGAGGGAGTCTTATTCCCCCGGAACTGGAGTTCTCCTGGAATTAGTGTTACAGACGGTTCTCAGCCAACATGTGGGTCCTGGGGATCGAACCCTAAGTTAATTTTCATTGAGTGCATTTCATACAGTATTTCTTTTTTTAATTAATATTTTATGTATTTCATACATCATTTTTCATTTCTGTTCAGCCATATTCCCCTATCCCTCCCTCACATCACACCACAATACATCCCAGGTCATGTACTCTATCATAACTGTCCTGCATCTTTCTCTCAGTCTTTTTTATATGCTTAGGAATTCACATTTTCCTCCGTTAATTTCATGTTATTCTAAAATATGGATACATACTCTCTACCCATATACAGTAATTAAAGAAACTGAAAATAATTGGTGGGTGGATTCTAGAGCCCATTGAGGGATTCACATTATGACAACATAGTTGCTTACAGATAAACCAGAAATATAAACACACTGTCATTCAGCTTGCCTTTCATCTGGGGGATTTGGTGTTAGCATCCACAAATGAGGGAAAACATTCTCCATTTGTCTTTCTGGGACTGTGTTACCTCACTCAGCATAATGGCTTTGAGCTCCATCCATTTACCTACAGATTTCATAATGCCATCCTTCTTTACCACTGAATAGTACTCCATTGTGTAGATGTACCACATTTTTGTCATCCACTCCTCTGTTGAGGGGCATATGGGTTGGTTCCAGCTCTTCGCTATTGTGAAGAGAGCTGCAATAAACATGGATGTGCATAATCTTTGCGGTAGGATGAGTCTTTGGCGTGTATACCCAGGAGTGGTTTGAGTGGGTCAGATGTTAAGCTCATTCTGAGTCTTTTAAGGGTTCTCCACACTGCTTTCCATAGTGGTTGTACAAGTTTACATTCCCACCAGCAGCGTATGAGTGTTCCCCTTTCCCCACAACCCGTACAGCATCTGTTGTCTTTTGTTTTCTTTAACTTAGCTAGCCGCACTGGTGTGTGATGATATCTGAGAGTGGCTTTAATTTGCATTTCCTTAATTAGTAATGATAATCAACACTTTTTAAGATGTTTCTCAGCCATCTTTAATTCCTCACTGGTGAAGACTCTGTTCAGTTCTTTACAGTATATTTGAGTAGGTCATTTGTCTTCTTACTTCTTTGTTTCTTTGAGAAAGTTTATATATTCTTGATGTTAATTCTCTGTCAGATGTGTCACTAGTAAAGATTTCTTCCCACTCTGTGGGTTTTCTCTTCACCTCCTTGATTGTTTCTTTTGCTGTACAGAAGCTTTTGAGTTTTATGAGGTCCCACTTGTCAACTGTCGACCTTACTTCCCATGTGGCTGCTGTCTGGTTTAGAAAGTCTCCACCTACATCTATGTCTTGTAGGTTGTTGCCAAATTTTTCTTTTATCACCTTCATGGTTTCAGGCTTCACATGGAGATCTTTGATCCACTTGGAGTTGATTTTTGTACAGGGTGAGAGGTAGGGGTTTAATTTTGTCCTTCTACAAATGGTGATCCAGTTTTGCCTATGCCATTTGCTGAAGATGCTACCTTTTCTCCATTGAGCTTTTCTGGACCGTTTCTCAAGTATGAGGTGGCTGAAGTTATATGAGCTCAAGTTTGCATCTTCAATTCTGTTCCATTGGTCAATGGTTCAGTTTTTTTGGCCAGTACCAAGCTGTCTTTATGACTATAGCCCTGTAATATAGCTTGACGTCTGGAAATGTAATCCCCCAAGTATTGCACTTTTCGCTCATGGTTGCTTTAGCTATTCGGGGTCTTTTGTTTTTCCATATGAATTTAAGGATTTTTTTTTCTAAGTCTGTGAAAAAGCTCATGGGGTTTTTGATTGGGATTGCATTGAATCTGTATATTAATTTGGGTAGAATGGACATTTTTACTATATTAATTTTTCCAAACAATGAGCATGGGAGGTCTTTCCATCGTTTGATGTCATTTTCAATCTCCTCTTCAGGGTTTTAAATTTTTTGTTGTAGAGGTCTTTGGTGTCTTTTGTTACGTTTATTCCTAGGTATTTTTTGAAGCTATTATGATTGGGAAGGTCTCCTTATATTCCTTCTCCATTTGCTTATTGTTGGTGTAAAGGAAGGCTACTGATTTTTCTAGATTTATTTTGTATCCCACTACTTTACTGAAACTTTTGATCATTTCTAAGAGTTTTCCGGTGGAGTTTTTAGCATCCCTTATATAAACTATCATATCATCTGCAAAAAGGGATAGTTTTACTTCCTCTTTTCCGATTAGCACTTCTTTAATTTCTCTTTCTTGCCTTATTGCCCTAGCGAGCATTTCAAGCACTATATTGAAGAGGAGTGGCAATAACTGATACCCTTGTCATGTTCCTGCCTTTAAGGGGAATGCTTCCAACTTTTCTCCATTTAGGATGATGTTGGCTGTGGGTTTCTTATATATGGCTTTGATTACATTGAGGAATGATCCCTCCAGTCTGATTCCCGCTAAGACTTTAAGCGTGAAGGGATGCTGGATTGTGTCAAAAGCTTTTCCTGCATCCATTGAAATGATTGCATGTTTTTTGTCTTTAAGGCCATTTATGTGTTTTATGATATTTATTGATTTAAGTATGTTGAACCATCCCTGCATCTCTGGTATGAATCCAACCTGGTCATGATGGATGATCTTTTTGATGTGGGTCTGTATGCTATTTGCAAGTATTTTGTTGAGAATTTTTGCATCTGTGTTCATCAATATTACAGGTCTATAGTTTTCTTTCTTGTTTGTATTTTTGCCTGATTTTGGTATTAGGGTGATGCTTGCTTCATAGAAGGAATTTGGGATATTTCCCTCTATCTGTATCCTTCTGAAAAGGTTGAGTAGTAATGGTTTTAAGACCTCTTTAAATGTTTTTTTAGAATTCTGCTGTGAAGCCATCTGGGCCTGGGCTTTTTTTAGTAGGGAGGCGTTTTATTACATCTTCAATTTCCTCAAGTGTTATGGGTCTGTTTAAGCTGTCAATCTCTTCTTGCTTAAGCTTTGGAGAATCCCATAATTTCAGATATTCATCCACTTCTCTTAGGTTTTCAAATTTAGTAGAGTATATGTTTTTGAAGCATTCTGGTATGATTGTCTCGATCTTCTCTTTACTTATTGTCATATTTCCCCTTTCATCTCAAATGCTATTGATTTGTAGTTGCTCTTTCTTTCTTTTGGTTACCTGGGCTAGAGGTCTGTCTATCTTGTTTAACTTTTCAAAGAACCAGCTTTTGGATTCATTTAATTTTTTGTATTGTTGTCTTTGTTTCTATTTGTTTGATTTCTGCTCCGATTTTTGTTATTTCTTCCTGTCTGTTGGGTTTAGGATTGATTCGTTGTTGTCTTTCAAGTGATTTTAGCTGCAATGTTAGATTATTTACTTGTTCTCTTTCTGTTTTTTTTTTTTTTAATGTGGGCATTTAGGGCTATAAATTTCCCTCTTAGGACTGACTTTAATGTATCCCACATGTTTTGTTGTGTTGTATTGGCATTTTCATTTAGTTCCAGTAATGCTTTTATTTCATTCTTTATTTCTTCTCTGACCCACTCATTGTTCAGTATTGTGTTGTTTAGTCTCCATGTGTTTTTATAGTTAGTAGGGATTACCCTGGCGTTAATATTGAACTTTATTGCACTGTGGTCTGATAGAATGCACGGAATACTTTCAATCCTTTTGTATTTGTTGAGGTTTCTTTTGTGTCCCAGTATGTGGCCAATTTTGAAGAATGTCCCATGGGGTGCTGAGTAGAAAGTATATTCTCTGGTGTTTGGATGAAATATTCTGTAGATATCTGTGAGGTCCATTTGGTGTATTTTGTTCTTCAGTTCTGATGTCTCTCTGTTTATTTTTTGTCCCCTTGACCTATCCAGATGGTTCAGTGGGGTATTGAAATCCCCCAGTATTAGCGTACTGGGATTAATCTGTGTCTTAACATCCTGAAGGATTGTGTTTATAAAGTTCCAGTGCACTAGAGTTTGGTGCATAAATATTTAAAATTGTTAGATCTTCTTGGTTAATTGTTCCATTGATAAGGATATAATGGCCCTCTTTGTCTTTTCTGATTAATTTTACTCTGAGGTCTATTTTGTCTGATATTAGAATAGCAACTAAATGTCAATTATAACTTTTTTCTGCTTCTCCATTCTGCTTCTGAGTTTTTTTTTCCCATCCTTTCCCTCCATCGGTTCTGTGTTCCTTGCGGGTGAGAATGGGTTTCTTGGAAGGCAGCATATATATGGGTTCTGTTTTCTAGTCCAATCTCCCATTCTATGTCATTTGATTGGGGGAATTTAATCCACTAATATTTCAGGTTCTTCCTGGCGCAGCTGTGATGTTTTGTTTCCTTATCACCTTCTGTCTTTTTGTTTGCATTCTTTTTTTTTAATATTTTTTTTATTTATTTCTGTATGTGTATCAATGTACTGTCTGCATGCAGGTCTGTGCACCCGTGTCGTGCAATGCCGCGGAAGTCAGAAGAGGGTCTCGGATTCCCCTGGAGCTGGAGTTCTCCTGGAATTGGAGTTTCAGACGGTTCTCCGCCACCATGTGGGTGCTGGGGATCGAACCCGGGTCCTCTGTAAGAGCGGTCGGCGCTCTTAACCGCTAGGCCATCTCTCCAGCCCCATTTTTTGTTTGCATTCTTGGTCTAAGTATTTATTTACTCTGTTATGCTTTTGGTAATTTTTCTCTTGGGTTGCTTAAGGATAGTTGTTCCTTTCTTCTGTTCTTTGAATTGCTTCACTCCTTTCCTTTGTTCTTTGAATTGCTTCGAGTACTTTCTCAAGTGTTGGTTTTTTTGACATGTGTTCTTTCATTTTATGTCCAGAAAGATTTTTCTTTCTACTTCAACTATGATTGACATTTTTACTGGGTATAATAATCTGGGTTGGCATCTAAAGTCATTTAGTACTGGGAATACTTTGGTCCATGTTCTTCTGGCTTTCATGGTTGGCACAGAGAAGTCAGGTGTGTTTCTGATGGGTTTCCCCTTTGTATTAGTCACTTTACTGTTGCAGTGATAAAACCGCCATGAGCAAGGGAACTTATAAAAGGAAGAGTTTATTTGAGTTTAGGATTGACAGTTCCAGGGAATCAGAGTCCATTGTGGTAGGAAACATGGTGGCCGGGGCTGGAGCAATAAGCCGAGGGTCATATCTTGTAATGAGCACAGGAAGCAGAGAGAGAGACTGGAGATCACAAGGCTTGTTAAACTCACTAAGCCTGCCCCCAATAACGTACTTCCTCCAGCACGGCCACACCTTCTAAGACCTCCAAGAACAGTGCCACCAACTGGAGACAAAATGCCTGAATACTTAAAGCCTATGGGGGGACACTCTCATTCAAACGACCACACTGTTTTATGTAACTTGTTGTTTTTCTCTTGTGACTTTCAGTATTTTGCCCTTGTTTTGAGCATCTAGTGTTTTAACTATGATATGATGTGGGGAATTTCTTTTCTAGTCTTGTCTATTTGGTGTTTTATGTGTTTCTTGTATTTCTATGGGTTTGTCTTTTTTCAGTTTAGGGAAGTTTTCTTCTATTTTTCTGTTGAAGATCTGATCAATACCATTCTCTTTGGAATCTTCTCCTTCCTCTATCCCTAT
Source organism: Rhizomys pruinosus (assembly GCA_009823505.1). Lineage (NCBI taxonomy): Eukaryota > Metazoa > Chordata > Mammalia > Rodentia > Spalacidae > Rhizomys > Rhizomys pruinosus. The sequence continues at coordinate 95,340 of VZQC01011461.1, forward strand.
GATGTGGAGATTTTGTCTTTTCATGGTGTCCCACATTTCCTGGTTGTTCCAATCTTTTTATTTTTTTTTTTAGATTTGTCATAATCTTTACTTGAGCTTTCTAGCTGTGATGTGTTATCCTGTAAGTCTGATATTCTTTTTTCTGCTTCTTCCATTTTGCTTCTAAGGCTTTTTCCCATCCTTTCCTGCTGATTGGATGAATGTTCAATTTCTTTTTTTGTTTCATCCTGCAATTTCTTCAGTATTTCCACTTCTTTTTGGAGCTTTTCTTTCTTTTCTTGTAGCTCCTTGCTTTGCTGGTCAGTTTCTTTTTTCCTTTCAGCCTGAGATATTTTCAATGTTTCCACTTCCTTCCAGATTTTGTCATTCTCTCCCTCTAGTTCTTTTCGGATTTTGTATTTCTCTTCCTCTAGGTCTTTTTGGAGTTTTTATTTCTCTTCCTCTAGCTCTTTTTGGAGTTTTTATTTCTCTTCCTCTAGTTCTTTCTGTATTTATCAATCTCTCCTTTGAGTTCTTTCCAGAGTTTATCACTCTTTCCTTCTAGTTCCTTCATGGGTTTTTCATTCTCTCCCTTTAGTTCTCTGATTTGTTCTTTATAGTCTTTGAATATGTCTACAATTGTTCTTCTAATGTCAGTATCTTGGTTCCCTTCCAGAGAGATCTCCTTGTTGGGATCTTCTACGGGACTTGTTGGGTTCAGTGGGGATTTATTTTGAGCTTTTCCCATATTGTTGTTTTACGTTGTGTTTTTGGCATGTGCTTTTGTTGTTGTTTTTGTTTTTCCCCCTTTGTTTATTTGTTTGCCTTCTATTGCTAATATCAAATGTTGCTAAGGGGGATTGGTTGGTTACTCAGTTTGCTTCCTGTTGGTTTCTTCCTCAGTTTTGGCTATGCAGCCTCCAATCACTGACACTCCTGTATCCTCCCAACAGCCTTAAACTGCAGCACCAGCAGTTTACACTTTCCACCTCAGTATTAGTAGCTTGAGCAGCACTGGTCCCCACCAGCACAGGTACTGTGCGCTGCTGGCTGACTTTCTATCCATGCACATAGTTCCTCTCTATGGTCCTAGCACTGGAAGGAGCCTGCTGAGGTTGGCCACCAGCCGGCCTCCTGCACAACACAGATGGGATTTGGTGGCTGGTCACAGGGACTGTGTGGCACTGGTTTACTTTCTATCCATGCACACAGTTCCTCTCTATGGTCCTATCCTATCATTGGCTGGCGCCTGCCAAGTTTGGCTGCTAGCCAGCTGCCTGCACAACACAGATGGGCCTTCATGTTTGGGCACAGGGAATGTGTGCCAATGGTTCACCATCTGTCCACTCATGCAGTCCCTCTCTCTATGGTCCTAGCATTGGATGGCACATGCTGAGGTAGGCCGCCTGCACAACACAGATGGGCCTTAGTGGCTACGTAAGGGGAGCGTGTGCCACCGGCTCACCTTCTTTCCACACACACAGTTCCTCTCTCTATGTTCCTAGCATTGGATGGTGCCTGCCGAGGTTGGCTGCCAGCCGGCCGCCTGCACAAAATAGACGGACTTTGGCAGCTGGGCACAGGGAGTGTGCGCTGCTGGCTGACTTTACAGCATTTCTTAATCAAATTTATACTCATTTCCTCATCCATGCCCTCCCGTTACATCTCCTCTCACCCCAACAGAGCTCATGGATTCTGCCATACAACTTAAGTCCTGTCTTGCACCTTTTTCTCAGTATTTTATATCCTTTTCGACGCACAAGTTTACTGTTTTGGTCAGTTCATTGAATAGGTTTTTCTCTCTCTTTTTTTGTTCCCTTTAATTTTATTTTATTCCAAAATATGCATATTTACACTCCACAAATAAATCAAAATTACAAATTCTGAAAATAAACTATTGGTTAATTCCTAAACATATTTAGAGATTTACATTTTAACAGTAAAGTTGCATGCAGATAAAAAAAGATGTATAGCTTTACATTCTTCTTTTTAGAATATGAATACATATCTTTCATCCATATATGGTAGTTACAATGTGTGAAACAAGCAGTAGAATAATTCTAGAGCCCATTAAGAGAGTCACATTGGAATAGCACAGATGCTTTCAGATACAATGATATATAATAATAAAGTTGCTCAGTTTGCCTGCCAACTGGGGATTTGGTGTTAGCATCCACAAATGATGGAAACCATTCACTTTTTTTCTGTGACTGTGTTAGTTCACTTAGCATAATGGCTTCAAGTTCCTTCCATTTACCAGAAAACATAAGATGTCATCTTTCTTTACTGCTGTATAGAACTCCATTGTGTAGATATACCACATTTTTGTTATCCAGTCATCAATTGAGGGGCATTTGGATTTGTTCCAGCTCTTTGCTTTTGTGAAGAGAGCTGCCATAAAAATAGCTGTGAATGTATCTTTGCTGTAGGATGCATCTTGTGGGTATATAACCAGAAGTGGTATAGATAGGTCAGGTGGTAGGCTCATTTTGAGTTTTTTAAGGGTTCTCCACACTTCTTTCCACAGTGGTTGTACAAGTTTACATTCCTACCATCAGTGGATGAGTCTTCCCATTTCCCCACAAACTCTCCCGCATGCATTTGGTGTCTTTTGTTTTCTTGATCTTGGCTAGTCATATTGGAGTGAGATGAGACCTTAGTGTGGTTTTAATTGACATTTCCATCATTACTAATGATGTTGAACAATTTTTAAGATGTCTCTCAGCCATCTTTACTTCCTTTCTGGTGAAGTCACTGTTCATCTCTTTACTCCATCTTTTGAGTAGGCCATTTGTTTTCTTCTTTGTTTTTTAAGTAGTTTATATTTTGTGGATTTTAATGCTCTGTCAGATGTATCAGTGGTGAAGCTTTCCTCCCACTCTCTGGGTTTTCTTTTCACTTCTTTGATTTTTTCTTTAGCTGTACAAAAGCTTTTGAGTTTCATATGTTCCCACTTGTCAGCTGTTGACTTTATTTTCTGTGCAGCTGGCACTTTGATTTAGAAAGACTTTTCCTATGCCTATGTCTTATAGGTTGCTGCCGACTTTTTTTCTATCACCTTCAGTGTTTCAGGTTTCAAGTTGAGATCTTTGATCTACTTCGAGTTTATTTTCTTAGAGGGTGAGAGGTAGGGATTTAATTTTGTTCTTCTACAAATGGTGATCAAGTTTAGCCAACACCATTTGCTGAAGATGCTGTCTTTCCTCCATTGAGCTTTTCCGGCCCCTGTGTCAAATGTGAGGTGGGTGAAGTTATAGGAGCTGAAGCTTGTATCTTCAATATTGTTCCATTAGTCAATGGTTCTGCGTTATTTATTTATTTTTTTTGCCAGTACCAGGCTGCCTTTATGACTATAGCCCTGTAATACAGCTTAAAGTATGTTAATGTAATCTCCCCAGTATTGCACTTTTCAGTCAGGGTTGCTTTAGCTATTTGTGGTCTTTTGTTTTTCCATATGAACTTAAGGATTTTTTTTTCTGTCTGTGAAAAAGCTCATGGGGATTTTGATTGGGATTGCACTGAATCTCTATACTAATTTGGGTAGAATGGACATTTTTACTATATTAATTTTCCCAATTCATGAGCATGGGAGTTCTTTCTATATTTTGATGTCATTTTTTCAATCTCCTTCAGGGCTTTAAATTTTTGTTATAGAGGTATTTGGTGTCTTTGGTTAGGTTTATTCCTAGATATTTTTTGGCTATTGTGATTGGGAAGGTCAGCTTATACTCCTTCTCCAGTTGCTTATTGTTAGTGTAAAGAAAGGCTACTGAGGGGCTGGAGAGATGTCCTAGCAGTTAAGAGCGCTTACTGCTCTTGCAGAGGACCCGGGTTCAATCCCCAGCACCCACATGGCGGCTAAGAACCGTCTGTAACTCCAATTCTAGGAGAACTCCAGTTCCAGGGGAATCCAGCACCCTCTTCTGACCTCCGCAGCATTGCACGACACGGGTGCACAAACCTACATGCAGACAGTACATTCATACACATACAAAAATAAATAAAATTAAAAATATATTTAAAAAAAGAAAAAGGTAAAATTTACTATGGAAAATTATTCAATATGGAAGCAGAAGTTTTCATACCATGTTTAATCTTTTGTATCTTTTTCTCATTCTTTTTACAGTTTTTTGAGGTGCCATTTGACTCAAATATGAATAGAACAAAAAACAGGCCTCTGGTGCGTGGACAGATCAGGTAAATCATGACTCTGAACCTCTTTGACATTCTAGAACATTCACTGGCTTATTTTCCTTTGTCTGGAGCTGTGTATAAGTGGAGGTGATATAGACATACACATAGAAGGTGCTGCTGTGCAGTGCTCTGGTAAGAGTCAACTGAATACACTTACCATAGGTCTAAGATTTGCAGGGGCTTTGTGGAGTGAATGCTACAGACTTTTTTTTAAATTAGATTCAGTTTTTGAGATATAGTCTCTGTTTTACTTGTGTTGGCTGAAAATCAAAATATTGTAATAATTCAAAGTGATTTTCCAACATCCATATAGGGTGTGTGAAGGATGTGTCTGAAACCTTGTTTCATATAAACTGATACTGCTGTTTTACCCTGAGTCAAGTGCTATCTCTGTTGCCCTCCCTCCCTCCAAACCCAACTGCGTAGAATCAAAAGTATAAATAGTTTCATGTCACTAATGGCTAATAATTAAACATTTTACTTCCTGGAGCCATCTAAATGAAGACTTTAAGATTATTTTTAAATCTAAGATATATATTATATATAACACATTAATATGTAAATTTACCCACAATCCAAAGAATGAGAAGGTCCAAATGGCTTATATCAGCTGCTCTAGATCAGTGACTCCTCTCTTTATATTTCCAGGCATTGCCCCCATGGAGATGAAGATGACACTTATATTTCAAATCATATTTATTCAATAAAATGATACAGGGAACAAAAATGTAATCATGTGCAGAAAAATGTGTGTAAAAGTGACTTAAATGTTAGCTGTCTTTAGACATTCAGCTCCACTGATACTTTACATCCTGTTGTTGAAACAGAAGCAAAGTTTTGTTTTGTATTGTGTTTTTATTCAGTTAACTTGTTGGAGAGGGAGAGTACAGTCTTAACACCATATCCCCAAAACTAAAAGCTACTGAGATTCACATAGCTAACAAGATGGAGTATAGATTTCCTTTTGCTTTTCTGAAGTCCCATTTGTATCATAATGATAAGCACTATGTGTCATCGTGTAGGTTTTTCATGACTGCCCTCATGAAGTACATATTCTAGAGTATCCTTAGCAACTTTACAGAGAAAAGCACAGAGTGGGTTTCTAAGACATCCTCCATGCAAGCCAGAAAAGGACAGGAAGAAAGTTCCTAATGAGAATAATCTAGCCTTTACCACCATGTATACAGGGTAAGCACTTGAGCAGGCATTGTAGCCCCAGGATGGATCCCTAGTTGTTCAGCTAGATCAAGGGATTAAATCGGGACAATAACAGAAGGACAGGATGTGCTGACTAGCTGCAGACGGTAGATGTGCTCTCCTGCTTGATTATAAAGCTGCAGAGGGTGAATGGGCTCTCCCACTTGGTTATAAAGTGGGCTAACATTGAGGGTTAGCCAGGACAGTTTGGCTTATACCTATCATCACAGCAGAATCGGAATCGCCAATGGTGCCCATGTCATGTTCAGTTTCTTCAGGTTGGATGATATCTGTAGAGGGGCATTGCCACCCTATAGAAAGGGACTCATAGTACTGATTATAAAGATGCTTGCTATTTCCTACTAGTTCCTGTTACTTATCTTGCATAGAAGAGTTTTTAAAGACATAAATGAAAAGTATAATATACCTAAATCACTTTGGGGGGGTCTACATTGAATAAGATCCCTTTACATAGCTGGTTTTTAAAATATTTTATTATTTTATGTACAGAGTGTTTTGCCTGCATGTAAGTGTACCTGTGCCATGCAGTGCCCACAGAGGTCGAAAGAGTTGCATCAGATCCCTAGAACTGGAGTTACAGATGGTTGTTAGCTGCCATGTAGGTGCTGGGAACCAAACCCGGGTCCCCTACCAGAGCAATCAGTGCTGTTAACTGCTGAGCCATCTTTCTAGCTCCTACATAGCTGTTTTACAGTGGCATTATTACCTAATTTTTCTTGGAATTGGAAAAGATAAAGTCAGCTATCTTGTTTGGACATCGTTTGAGAAAATGTCATAAGAGTATATAGATTGTTGTCAACAGGAAGCTGACCATCTTCCTGTCACATGTTAGAAACTCACATCAACAAGTGAGTAAATTCACCCTACAAGTTGAACCTGTGAACTCTGTGTCGTGTAATAAAGGTAAGTGTCAGATAAATATATCAGNGTCTTTTATTTTCTTGCTCTTAGCTCTTCTTGGAGTTTGTATTTCTCTTCTCTAGTTTTTCTGTATTTTATCAATCTCTCGTTTGAGTTCTTTCCAGAAGTTTATACTTTCTTCTAGGTTCTTTTTTGAGTTTTTCATTTCTCTCCCTTTAGTTCTTCTCTGATTTGTTCTTTAAAGTCTTTGAATATGTTCTACAATGTTCTTCTAAGGTTCCAGAATCTTGGGTTCCTTCCAGAGGGATTCTCTTGTTGGGGATTATTCTGACACGGACTTGTTGGGTTAAGTGGGATTTATTTTGAGTTTTTCCCATATTGTTGTTTTAAGTTGTGTTTTGCATGTGCTTTTGGTTGTTGTTTTTGTTTTCCTTCTCCCTTTGTTTATTTGTTTTGCCTTCTGTTGCTAATTCAAACGTTGCTCATAGGGATTGGTTGGTCTACTCATTTTGTTCCTCGTTGGTTTTCTTCTCTTTCTGCTTTGGCTTGCTAGCCTGCAATCACTGACACTCCCTGTATCTCCAACAGCTTTAAACTGCAGATCAGCAGTTTACACTTTCCACTTCAGTATTAGTAGCTTGAGTCACACTGGTCCCACACCAGCACAGGTAGTGTCGCTGCTGGCGACTTTCTATCCATGCACATAGTTTCGCTCTTAGGGTCCTCAGCAATGGAAGGATCCTTGCTGAGGTGGCGCACCAGCCTGCCTCCATGCACAACACAGATGGGATTTGGTGGCTGGTCACAGGGACTGTGTGGCACTGGTTTACTTTCTATCCATGCACACAGTTCCTCTTATGGTCCTATCTATTATTGGCTGGCGCCTGCCAAGTTTGGCTGCCTAGCCGAGCCTGCCTGTACAACACAGATGGGCCTTCATGTTTGGGCACAGGGAATGTGTGCCAATGGTTCACCATCTGTCCACTCATGCAGTCCCTCTCTTCTATGGTCCTAGCATTGGATGGCACATGCTGAGGTAGGCCGCCTGCACAAACAGATGGCCTTGGTGGCTACGTAGAGGGGAGCGTGTGCCACCGGCTCCTTCTATTCACACACACAGTTCCGCTCTCTATGTTCCTAGCATTGGATGGTCACTGCCGAGGTTGGCTGCCAGCCGGCCGCCTGCACAAAAGTAGACGGACTTTGGGCACTGGGCACAGGGAGTGTGGCGCGTGCTGGCTGACTTTAAACAGCAGTTTCTCTTAATCATGTTAATCTCATTTCCTCATCCATGGCCCCCCGTTACATCACCTCTCACCCAACAGAGCTCATGGATTCTGCCATACAACTTAAGTCCTGTCTGCACCTTTTTCTCAGTATTTTATATCCTTTTCGCGCACAAGGTTTACTGTTTTGGGTCAGTTCATTGAATAGGTTTTTTTCTCTTTTTTTTGTTCCCCTTTAATTTTATTAGTTTATCCAAATAATGCAATGATCTTACACTCCCAATACAAATCAAATTACAAATTGAAAACCTAAATGCTATTGGTTAATTCCTAACAGAGTTTATAGAGTTTACATTTTAAACAGTAAAGTTTGCATGCAGATAAAGAGAAGATGTATAGTTTACATTCTTCTTTTTTAGAAATATGAATAATATCTTCTCTCCATATATGGTAGTTACAATGTGTGAAACAAGCAGTAGAATAATTCTAGAGCCATTAGAGAGTCACATTGGAATAAGCACAGATGCTTTCAGATAACAATGATATATAATAAAAAGTTGCTCAGGTTGGCCTGCCAACTGGGGATTTGCGTGTTACATCCACAAATGTGGAAACCATTCACTTTTTTTTCTGGACTGGTGTTAGTTCCGTTAGCAAATAATGGCTTCATTTCCTTCCATTTGCATACGCCAGAAAATAAAGATGTCAACTTTTTTTAATGCTCGTAATAGACTCCCATTGTGTAGATATACACACATTTTTTGTTTATCCATTGTCATCAATGAGGGGCATTTGGATTTGCTTTCATCAGCTCTTTGTTTTGTGAAAGAGAGCTTGCCATAAAATAGCTAGAATGTATCTCTTGCTGGTAGGATGCATCTTCGTGGTTATATACCAGAAGTGGTATAGATAGGTCAGGTGGTAGGGCTCATTTTGCGTTTTTAAGGTTGTTCTCCACTTCTTTCCACTACATGGTTTGTACAAGTTTACATTCCTAACTCAGTGGATGTAGTGCTTCCCATTTCCCCACAAACATCGCCAGGCATCAGCACTCTTCGTTGGCCCTTCTTGTTTTCTTGATCTTGAGCTTGTCATATTGGAGTGAGATGGACCTAGTGTGGTTTTAATAATTGTAATTTCCATCATGTAACTAATGATGGTTTGACAATTTTTAAGATAGAAGCTTCTCATAGCCATCTTATTCCTTACTTTCTGGTGAGTCATCTGATTCATCTCTCTTTACTGTCCTTCAGTCTTTTGGAGAGAGGCCAGTTTGTTTTCTATCTTCTTTGTTTTTTAAAGTAGTTTATAAGTTGTGGGATTTATGCTTCTGTCAGAATGTCATCCAGTGGTGAAGGCTTTACTCCTCAACTGCTCTGGGTTTTCTTTTCACTTCTTTGATTTTGTTTTTAGCCTGTTACAAAAGCTTTTGAGTTTCATATTCGTCCCACTTGTGACTGATTAGATTATTTCTGTGCAGCTGGCACATATTTGATTGTAGAAATGATCTTCTTTTCCTATGCCTAGTCTTAATAGTTGTGCTACGTTTTTTTCTATCACCTTCAAGGTTTTCAGTTATTCAAGTTGAGATCGTTGTGATCTCTTCGAGTTTATTCTTCTTAGAGGGCGTGGAGAGGTAGGGATTAATTTTGTTTCTTGCTAGCATTTAAATGGTGATCCCAAGTTAAGCCAACACCATCTTGCTAAGAATGCTATCTTCCCTCCATGAGCTTTCCGCCCCTGGGTCAAATGTGAGGTGGGTGAAGTGTTAGTGCAGCGGACGAGCTTGTATCTTCAATATTTGTTCACATTAGTCAATGAGTTCTGCGTTTATTTAATTTATTTTTTTTGCAGTACGAGGCTGCACTTTATGACTTATGCCCTGAAATACTAGCTTGAAGTGTGGTTAATGTAATCTCCCCATATTGCACTTTTCAGTCAGGGTGCTTTAGTATGTTGTGGTCTTTGTTTTCCTATGAACTTAAGATTTTTTTTTATTGTCTGTGAAAAAGCATCAATGGGGATTTTATTTTTTCGTGATTCATAACTAATCTGTATACTATTGGTGTAGAAGTGGACATTTTACTGATATTAATTTTTCCCAATTCATGAGCTGGCGGAGTTCTTTCTATATTTTGATGTCATTTTTCAATCTCCTCAAGGGTTGAAATTTTTTGTTATAGAGGTATTTGGTGTTTGGTTAGGTTTTATTCCTAGAGTATATTTTTTGGCTATTGTTATTGGGAAAGGTCAGCTATACTCCCTTCTGCAGTTCTTTTGTTAAGGTAAAAAGGCTCTGAAGGGCTTGAGAGATAGTCCTAGCAGTTTAAGAGCGCTTACTTCTCTTGCAGAGGATCCCGGGGGTTACAATCCCCAGCACCCCACATGGCGGCTTAAGAACGCGTCTGTAATAAACTCAATCGTAGAGAGAACCCAGTTCCAGGGATCCGCACCCTCTTTCTGACCTCCGACATTGCACGACACGGGGGACAAACCGAATGCGCAGTACTTCATACACATAAAAAATAAATAAATTAAAAATATATTTAAAAAGAAGAAAAAAAAAGGAAGGCTTACTGATTTTTTCTAGGTTTACTTTATATACACCAGTTACCTGAAATTTTTAATCATTTCTAAGCATTTGCTGTGGAGATTTTTAGCATCCCTAGCTAAAATATCATATCAATCTCTTCTTGGTTGAGCTGGGTGCATTCCCAGGATTTCAGATATTCATACCTTTCTTTCTTGAGTTTTCAAACTTAGTTAGAGTATACATCGGAAGTTGCTCTGTAGCAGTACTTTTAAGTACCCTTAGTGATTGTGCTGGTTTTTTTCATTGTGCTGTTGTGATGTTTCCGGCTTTTTTTTTTTATGATTTGTTGATTTGTGTTCCTCTCTTTCTTTTGGTTAACTGGGCTAGGAGGTCTGCCTATCTTGTTTATTACTCTCAAAGAACCAGTTTTGGATTCAGTGATTTTTTGTATGGTTTTCTTTGTTTTCATTTCATTTGATCTCTGCTCTGATTTTTTGGTTATTTCTCTCTTGTCTGCTCCGTTTGGCCGGGTTCACTATTTGTTGTTGTTTCTCAAGTATTTTTAGCGGCAGAGTGTAGGCATTCACTTGTGTTCTTCTTTTTGTTTTGTGTTTAATGTGGAATTGAGCTATAACATTCCCTCTTAAGACTGCTTTTTAAGAGTGTCCCATAGATTTTGCTGTGGTTGTTTTATCATTTGTCATTCATTCCAGAATGTTTTTTTTTCTTTCTTTTTCCTTTTTTCTTCTAGTTTTTTTCTTGACCACTCATTATTCAAGGAAGTGTTTGGTTAATCTCCATGTGTTTTTTCCTTGTAGGATAGTACGGGTTTTCTCTGGTGTTTGAGTTTGAGTTTTATTGCATTGATGGGTCTGATAGAATGCAGAAATTATTTCATATCTTTTATAGTTTTTCGGTTTTTCCCCTGTGTCCAGTAATAATGGTCTATTTTGGAGAATGGTTCCATGGGTGCTGAGTAGAAATGGTATATTCTCTGTGTGTTTGGTGTGAAATAATTCGATAGATGTCTGTTGAGGTTCTTTGGACCATTTGTGAATTGTGTGTATGTATAGTTCGGATGTCTCTGCTTTTTATCCTGTTGTCCTGTTTGACCTGGCTGGGGGACTTAAGTGGGAGAAATATGACGGATGGATTCATTTGCCACAGTAATCTGGATATAATGGAGAAGGTAAAGTTTCCTGAATAAAACGGTAAAAATGCCTTTTTTTTTGTAACTGCTTTTTAATAGACATAGAAGCTGTGAAAACTGGGATTATACTCTGTTCTCGTGAACCAAATATAATACTAAGTCCTTGGGCATGCACTTAGGAAAGTATATTAATGGCAGGAGCTGGACATCAGGCAATGGATTGTTTCAGGTCAGCGGGTGATGGTTGGCCAGGGTCCAAGGCCCCACAAAGGTAAGGGCTCCTGCCCCTAAGTTGTGGATACCTGCAGGAGGAGAGGCGATAAGACCCTGGTGCTGCCCGGCCAAGACCTGACGTTAAAAGGGAAGGATGTATTGAGACCGTTACATGCAGTGGTAACAGAATGGCCTCTGGAATGCAGAAGAGTGTTCCCAAAGGCCAAAAAACCAATAAAAGCAAATCAGCGGGTCTCCCTGAGGCAAGCAAGACTCACCATCAGCACAACTAACACCTCAACTGCCTGGAAATACTGTGGCAGCAGAGGCAGCCATTGCCTGTACTATTCCCAAATCTAATTGGCTGTTGGGCCTCTCCTCCTTGGAGGAATCAACCCATGGCTGATCCACAAGCTACACTCCTCTACAGGTAGGGAAGATGTATATAGCCACAGTAAGAGCCCTGTTAATATATTTATCAGGGGGTAAAAAAAATGGTATATCTCATGATTTAACATACAATCCATCAAACATATGTGTCTATACCATATGTAACCTACCATAACTATTATGATGCTGCTTAAATATCCTATATAGATCTAATTGCTTGTGCTCATTAGTAGATCGAAAGGTATTTTTTTTTTCTGAGACAAGACTTGGTCAGCAGAAAGGCCTTTTGACCAAGGAATCAGTTTTCAACAGCTCCAGAAAGAGATGGACAGTTTTACTTTCGCACCCACCTGTTACCCCCTTTCTAAGCCTAGGGAAAAATCTGCGGAAGAGGGGCGTGGTAGAAATGGAAAGGCTGGCGATTGGGGTGAAATGGTGACTACAGCGATGTAGTTCTGACACTCATTTGATCAACTTGATGAACAAACAACCTGTCACACAACCCATGAATGGTGGACTTGATGGGGTTTGGGCACAACTGTCTGTAGATTGGTTTTGCACGAAGGATGCTTATAATCAGGATTATCACATTAATAGCTAAAAAATGAAAAAAAAAAAAAACCTGAAAGATGCAGGACAGTTATGGCAGAATAGAATACATGATCTGGGATGGGGTGGGGGTGGGGGGGAAGGGAAAGGGAAATATGCCTGATCTGAATTGGAAAATGATGTATAAAATGCACAAACCATCAATAAAAATTAAATTAAAAAAAATATCATATCATCTACAAAATGGATAGTTTTACTTCCTCTTTTCCATTTAGTACTCCTTTAATTTTGCTTTCTCACCTTATTGCCCTAGCAAGCATTTCAAGCACTATATTGAAGAGGAGTGGCAATAGTGGACAGCCTTGCTTTGTTCCTGCCTTTAAGGGGAATGCTTCCAAATTTTCTCCATTTAGGATGATGTTGGCTGTGGGTTTCTTGTATATGGCTTTGGTTACTGTGCTGGATAGCTTTAGTGTCAACTTGACACCCCTGGGTTCAGGGAGCCTCAATTGGGGAATTGGCTCCATTGGACTGGCCTGAAGCCACATCTGTGCAGTATTGTCTTGATTGTTGAGCAATGTGGGAGGGCCCAGCCCACTATGGGTGGTGCCAAACTTGGCAGGTTGCTGTGTACCATACAAGAGGGCAGGCTGGGCATGGGCCAGGGAAGCAAGCCAGTAAGCACCATTCATCCATGGCCTGTAATACAGCTCCTGCCTTCAGGTTCCTGCCCTGAGTTTCTGCCTTGGGCTCCCTGAGTGATGAACTGTGACTCAGGAGGTGTGAGCTGAATAAACCTTTTCCTCCTCAAGTTGGTGTGAGGCAGTGTTTTGTCACAGCATTTGAAGACAAAATAGAACAATTACATTAGGAATGATACCTCCAGTCCAATTCCCTCTAGGACTTTAAGCATGAAGGGATGCTGGATTCTGTCTAAAGCTTTTTCTGCATCAATTGAGATGATCTTGTGTTTTTGTCTTTCAGTCCATTTATGAGTTTTATGATATTTATTAATTTACGTATGTTGAACCTTCCCTGCATCTCTGGTATGAATCCAGCCTGGTCAAGATGGATGATCTTCTATGAAGCCAACATCACTCTCCTACCAAAATCAGGCAGAAACACAGCCAAAAAACAAAACTATAGACCCATCTCGTTAATGACCATAGATGCAAAAATTCTCAGCAAAATACTTGCAAATTGCATACTGACCCTGTGCTGGATAGCTTTCGTGTCAACTTGACACACCTGGGTTGAGGGAGCCTCATTTGGGGAATTGGCTCCATTGGACTAGCCTGTAGCCACATCTGTGGAGTATTTTCTGATTGTCGAGCAGTGTGGGAGGGCCCAGCCCACTATGGGTGGTGACACCCTGGGCAGGTTGCTGTGTACTGTATAAGAGGTCTAGCTGGGCATGGGCCAGGGCAGCAAGCCAGTGGACAGCATTCCCCCATGGCGTGTGCTTCAGTTCTGCTTCCAGGTTCCTGCCCTGAGTTCTTGTCTTGGGCTCCCTGAGTGAGAACTGTGACCCAGGAGATGTAAGCTGAATAAACCTTTTCCTCCCTAAGTTGGTGTTGGTCAGAGTGTTTTGTCACAGCAATGGAAGACAAACTAGGACAGACCCACATCCTAAATATCATCCATCATGATCAAGTTGGATTCATATCAGAAATGCAGGGATGGTCCAACATAAGTAAATCAGTATATATGATAAAACACATAAATGGACTGAAAGACAAAAATCACACTATCTTCTCAATTGATGAAGAAAAAGCCTTTCACAAGATCCAGTATCCCCTCATATTTAAAGATTTAGAGGGAATTGGTCTGAAGGGAACATTCCTAAATATAATGAAAGTCATAAACAACAAACCTAGAGACAACATCATCCTAAATGGAGAAAAATAAGAAGTATTCCCCTTAAAGGTGGGAACCTGGCAAGGCAACCCCTATTGCCACTCCTCTTCAATATAGTGCTTGAAACCCTTGCTAAGGAAATAAGTCAAGAAAGGGAAATTAAAGGAGTACTCATTGGAAAAGAGGAAGTCAAACTATCTCCCTTTTCAGATGATATGATAGTTTACCAGAGGGATGCTAAAAACTCCACGAGAAAACTCCTAGAAATGATTAAGAGTTTCAGTAAAGTGGCAGGATACAAAATTGACCTTGAACAACAGCAACAAGTTTTACACCAAAAACAAGCAACTGGAGAAGGAATGTAAGGAGACCTTCCCACTCACAATAGCCTCAGAAAAATAAAATACCTGGGAAAAAACCTAACCAAAAACACCAAAGATCTCTACACCAAAAAATTTTAAACCCCTGAAGAAAGAGATTGAAGATGACATAACGCGCCAGGGCAGCAGGTACACAGTTCTACAGCTCTAGGCGGGGTCTGGCGGGGGGCAGCTGGGAGAGGGTCTCGCTGTGAACCCGTCTACGGGGTCCCCGGCCCAGAGGGACCGGGGCGCGGGCTAGATCAGGCACACAATAACCCCCCCCCCCCCGCGCGCCAAGTGAATTGCTAAGAATCCAAGTGGTCTTCCTTTTGGAGAACCTTCAGAACAGAAAGAGAAGACTAACTTAGGCTTCCAACATCCAATATATACACAAA
>VZQC01011461.1:134373-220790 GCA_009823505.1 Rhizomys pruinosus
ATAAATAAATAAATAAATAAATAAATAAATAAATAAATAAATAAAATAAATATATATTCATCTTTTAATTTTTTATTTTTTATTAATTTTATTTATTTCTGTATGTGTATAAATGTACTGTCTGCATGCAAGTCTGTGCACCCGTGCCGTGCAATGCCGCGAAGGTCAGAAGAGGGTGTCGGATTCCCCTGGAACTGGAGTTCTCCTTGAATTGGAGTTTCAGATGGTTCTCGGCCGCCATGTGGGTGCTGGGGATCAAACCCGGGTCCTCTGCAAGAGCGGTCGGCGCTCTTAACCACTAGGCCATCTGTCAAGCCCTATATTCATCTTTTAAATAAGATTCAAAGTTTGAAATCACACACTGTAGTAACCTTTAAGTAATTTGCAAAGGAGACAGCAAGAGAAAGGAGAAAGAGAAGAAAATTGGGAAATTATAATATTTAAGGCTCTAAGGCATGAGCAAGTTATAATACTATTATTATCATTAATTCCATAAACTTCCTTTAATGTGGTAATCCAAAAGTCTCCAAAAATAAATTATATTTGATCATATTTTTATCTGGGATTTTCTCTTCCCTCTCCCCTCCCTTCCCTTCGTTTCTCCTTCCTTATTCTCTTTCATTGTCCATCTCTCATTCTCCCTTCTCTCACTCTTGTCAATTCAAAACAGTAAATAGGACATGGTATTTGTAGCAGTATATAACATTGTTCTGACTTTTTTCTAATTATGACTATATATTTCCCCATAACCCATCTTCATGTAGATATGTTTTCATATTTAAAATAATAATGGTTTATAACAGTTTCTATTATTTTATTTCACTTACACACAAGGTACTTATGAAGAGCGAAGGAATTTGATTCTAAAGGGAGTAAACAGATATTCAGACCCTCATTTTCCTTTACATTTATCAATTTTGTAATGAATTGGAAAAAATAGTTAACTTTTGGATTTGATGTTGATCTCTCTAGTAGGACTTGAAACTGAAAGGATTTCTGAAACAGAAATCTTCAACACTAAATTTTTAATTAGCTACATTAATTGTTCTCAAAGGATGTGCAATGATGTCTGTCATTTGTAAATTCAAAACAAGAAATACATAGGCCAACATAATTGATAAAAATTTATGCTGATGAACTCATTTTAGTCTAGTATATGTTTATCTATCTTAGCTGATTAAAGTGGAGGTTAGACTGTCATTGTGGAAGTCACACAAGTTGCTTAATAAGACATGAAGTATTTTGACTTCAGCACTATTCTTCTCTATCTGAGAAAATGGTAAAGTTTATAAAGTCAGTCATAACAAATATTTTAGAATTCATAATTTATAGTATGACAGGTATGAGACAAAAGTGCTACACAGGGAGAACTCAGAGCTCTGAAAGAAAAAAAAAAAAAAAACGACATAACTGAAACACTGGCTAAAACCAGTTTAAAAACATCATCAATGCTAACGAATGAAGTGTCTCTTTATGACCAAGGAAGTCCCAATGTTGAAAAGTACTAAACTCGCAGTGCTACATCAGCAGTACAAAGGAAAAACTAGCCTAAGAAGTTTTGTTCCTGCCTCTTAGCTATAGTGCACAATTTTAATGACAATATTCTCATTAGTTCAACCTTCCTGGACTATTTCAAGCATCCATCATCTTTTGTGGCTAACAGCACAGTTCAATGCAAAATTAGTGGAGGAGGGAAGGAGGAATGAGGATTAAAAGGTCTTGCTGCTGAAGGGAGTAAAATGCAGTTGTCCTGAGCTCTTCATCTAGTCCTCTACATTTATTAAGGGCAAAACCATTTATCTTTCTACTCATAAATGGAACTGATACAGTATCTCTCCCCAGGGCCTCTGCAACCACTTGGGAAAGTTAGTTCAGGCCTAGAGGACTGATGCAATCTATTGTGGTGAGTTACTTCATGGAGCAGTAAGTTAGCAACACACTTTGATTCCAAATATTTTTTTTAAATATCGTTTGTAACACATGCACAGAGGGAACCTAGTCTGCAAAAAGATTGTCATTACACGTTCTACATTGTCTCAGTTATAAAATACATGTCAAGTTTTTGACCAAAGGACATGTGAAATAAATGGCACAACTAGAAGCTTGTTTCTTAGAGAGGCCTTGCAAAAAGAACTACAAATAATAGACCAGAGGTCTAAATAGAAGCAACTTTTTCCACGTATAATTTCATTTTTTTTTATTTAACTGTCAATTGAACCCAGGCTTCTTACTAATTTATTGGTCACTATCATTTGTCATTTGCAGGATGGCTCTCTCCTCACTTCCAAGCAGAGAGTGTATTACTCAGCTTGGCCTGTGGTGGCTGAAACACACTAATTTGTCCTACTACATTTTTAATTTCTGGATTGATATGTTAGCTTCTCAACTAACTGTCAAGATAATTCGTATCTACAGTATTAAAAATAAGTGTGTGGTGGTTTTATTAATGTACTCTTAAAGAATAATGAAAACTTCAGATGTGCCCTAATGAATTCTGATGAAGTGAAATGCTTAAGAATAACACTCTCATATGTGCTTATTTCTCACTAATGACTGTAAAAATTCAGCTCAAAGGGGGAAATTTTTAAAAGGAATCTGGAGACCCCCTGTAAATCAATACTCATCCTGTACATTGAATCAATATGCAAATGTACAAAGATTTCTATGTTTGTTTGGAATTTAAGATAACAGGGATTGTTTTCCTGATGTTTTTTTAGATCTTTCATCTTCATTTCTGGTCTCCTACTCCCTGGCAGCCTGCATATATTTAGAACATATTTTTGAATGCAGCTAGCTAATGTTGAGAACACATAGCTACTGTGCTTTAGTATTGCTATGATACTGTAGATGTGATATGGTCTTTGTTACTAAAATCATGATTACATTTATTTCACTTAAATTAATATCAGGAATGGCATGTTATAGAGAAAATGATGTCTTTATTCTTTAGCATAATGATCATTCACTGCATTGTAAGCAATGCTGTATATTTAAAGATCATATGTGTGTATGAAACCAGGTTTAAAAGAAAAAAAAAGATTTTGTGGTGTGTATATTTACAGATTTACGAGTTAGGCTTCATCATACCTCTCTTATCAGACACATGTTGGCCATTGTGCCACATGTTTTAATATGCACATTTTGATCCCAATTCTATTTATTTATTTATTTATTTATTTATTTATTTATTTAGAGACAGGGTCTCCCTATAGCCCCAGCTGGCCTGAATCTCACTCTGTAGACCAGGCT
This sequence comes from Rhizomys pruinosus, assembly GCA_009823505.1. Classification (NCBI taxonomy): domain Eukaryota; kingdom Metazoa; phylum Chordata; class Mammalia; order Rodentia; family Spalacidae; genus Rhizomys; species Rhizomys pruinosus. The sequence continues at coordinate 137,623 of VZQC01011461.1, forward strand.
GACCTTGAATTCACAGAGATCTGTTTGCCTCTGCCTCCCAAGTGCTAGGATTAAAGATGTAAGCCACCATTCCTAGCACTAAAGATAGTTTTCAGCCACCATGTGGGTGCTGGGGACTGAACCCAGGTCCACTGAGCCATCTCTTCAGCCCCTGATCTTAATTTTAAAAAGAATTCATAACCATTATACCTTCTGGATAAAACCTTTTATTCAGATAATTAGAAAACAAACCATCCACTGAATTTTACAGTATCACTAACAAGAGAACTTGAAATTTATATAATCATAAGTAAGAAAGCCAATTTTTTTCTTTATAATTTGCGGTTGTTGGGAATCATTATTAGCTAGCTTTGGATTAAGCTTTACAGTGACTGGGAACTGAGCTCATTCCATGCAAGGTATGTGAATGTGTACTAGTTAAACTCTAATTTTATCACTCTGAATGAAATAACAATGCTTATTTACATTTTAAGTAGGTTCAGAAACATTACTTGGCTAATTTTCACAACAATCTAATGAATAAGTAAGACAAAACTTACTAGTGACAGGTTGGGATAGAAAGTCCCACATACTCAGTTACAAAGGGAACTTTGGTAGGAATCCAGGTTATTTCTTCCAAGACTGGTATGTATGATAACTATCCTATGGAATTTTGGAAGAAACATATTTCTGGCTTGAATGTTTTATTCATACTCTTGTGGAAATGCATATACAATTACAAATCAACATTTATGTATATTATTTAGATATACGTTTTCCTTCGCAATAACACAAGTTTAAAAAATATACTCTTTAAATCACTGAATTAATGGGCCAACAGCTTTACATTTATGTGATGTTATATGTAAAACACTTTATTTTAAAAGCAAAGCAAATTCTTTGTGGGAAATCCAAACCAAACTGAAATGCTGTTTCTTAGCACCCTTCTAAGAAAACAAAAAAGGAACAGAATATCAACATATGAAGGTAAAAAGGAAACATACGGTACATCTGAATTTAACTATTTTCCTTTGTGTAGAGTAAAAAAATTGTGAATACAAAAAAGAAGTTTCAGTCTCTGGAACTCTGAGAATCCAGGCCAATTCTGGAAGCTGCTAATGCAACATAAGCAGCCAGACAGCCCTTATAGCCTCAATGCTGCCTACTGGTGCTCCCTGCTTTATGGCTGATATTTGAGGACTGTCTTCTCCAGGTGTCCCCAAGGTTATCACTAGCTTTCTGCACCAGGGAATGTCCCTTTGTGGTAATGGTGACTAGAGGGACAAAGAGGAATGTGTGGCTTGCCAACTTCCTGCATGAGTGCTCTTTAGTAGCCAGAGTAGGCACCACCATACACATATGCTGAGGACACAGTCTGATTTCAGACACCCAGATGGGGGACGTGGTTGACAAACTCTGTTGTATAAAAATCATTGGAACATTAGAGTTCTGTAAGAATAATTTTTCTTCTTAGCCAATTTTACTAAAATAAAATCCAGTGACTATGGAAAGGAGAAGAAGCATTTTTCTGTTTACCTAACTCCTCACAGTAATTGCTTTGTCTCTAAACCAGAAGAAACCATGACTTCCGATTCTTCTTGAAATTGTTCCATTAAAAACACCAAATGGGTGAAAACACAAACTAAGACACTGTTTATAGCCATCAGAGAATGAATAATCTAGACTGTCCTCAATCAGCCATAATGCAGATGGCGCCTTCCCTCAGCATATCAAAGCTTCTTCAAGGACCAGAAAATAACTTTTGTTTACTCATGAGCTTAGCATAATGTTTATGTATATCCCAATAATTTAATAAAGCAGTTTATTTAAACAAAGGATGAGAAAATGAAACGGATGTGTTTCTATGTTGTAACCATTTTAACAAGTAAGATGGATTTTCTCATTTTGAAGAAGAAAGGGATGTATATTAAGCGATTGTTCAACATAAAGAATAGTAAAGGTAGAGAAGTGGAAGAACTAAGCGGCAAAAAATGTTTGTAGAATTACACTTCTGGAATTAGTAAAGGGTAAGAAGCCATCATTTATTGTCTATTAAGTGGTTTTAATTTCTACTGTACCATAGCAAGAGCTAGGTATTAAGACCCTTATTATTTTTTAATTAATTTTATTTATTTCCATATGTGCATGAATGTACTGTCTGCATGCAAGTTTGTGCACCCGTGTCGTGCAATGCCGCGGAGGTCAGAAGAGAGTGTCGGATTCCCCTGGAACTGGAGTTCTCCTGGAATTGGAGTTTCAGACGGTTCTCGGCCGTCATGTGGGTGCTGGGGATCGAACCCGGGTCCCCTGTAAGAGCGGTTGGCGCTCTTAACCGCTAGGCCATCTCTCCAGCCCAAGACCCTTATTATTAAAGGAGGAAATAAAGGATCAGAAAATGTTGACTAGTTATCAAAGTTTGCACAGTAAGCTACGGTGCCAGAGTCCAACACGAGTCTAATTTAAAATGCCAGTGTTCATTTGAATATCACACAAATGTTCAACTCTCATGTTTCACAACTTTTGTATTAAACTAGATGAGTAAAATATAGAAAGAAATCAGTATATACAAGTGTTGGCAGAAATATAAAGAAATAATATATTTAATGACCTTAGAAATAAAATTAGAAGCATTACCTTAGTTTTAACATTAGAAATGAGAAAGCTGAGAATGGATGTAAACTAGATATGTTAGCATACATATATAATTTTAAATATAAGGTAAAATAAAACTGTAGGAACACTAGAGCTTACAAATTCATGCTTTATCAATTGGGAAAAAACAACAAAACAAACAAAACAAAAACCACAAAAAAACTAGGTTTCTGTATTAAAATCAGTAGCTTTTTCCTAAGAAAGGATTCCTAACATGCCTAGGCAAGGGTGAACAGCCTCGGGCTGAGTGTAACCTTTAAGAATTAGTTTCTCCTAACCATTAGAGGATGTAAGCTTGTGACATCAGCCGCAAGGAGAGAGCCAATAGCCAATTAGATTTGGGATATACTGACATATGGCTGCCACTGCTGCACAGTATTTCCAGGCAGATCAGGTGTAGCTGGTGCTGACAGAGGAGTCTTGCTTGACTCAAGGAGACCTATATTTGCTTTATTGGTTTAGTGGTCTTTGGTAACACTCTCTGGCATCCCAGAGACCATCTGTATACTTGCAAGTGCGGTCTCCATACATCTTTTCCATGTTTGTATCAGGTCTTCAACAGCAGGGCCTTATCGCCTCTCTTCCTGCAGATATCCCAGTTAGGAGGCAAGGAGCCTTTACCATTTGTGGGGGCTTGGATCCCCTGGCCAACATCTCCTTGGTAGAATAATCCATTGTTGATGTCAGAGCTCCTGTATTGATATATTTTGTTTAGGTGCATAGCTTAAGGAGACTTTAGCATTATATTTGGTTCTGAATAGAAAATAATCCTTTTCACAGTTTCTATGTCCATTAGTCAATTAAAGAAGAAGCGGAGCAGAGTCCCTTCCATACTTGACAGAAGAAAAATGTAGATCATGAATTGAAATACCATCCAAACAAACATTGTGTATATAACCCAAGAACACTTAACCTACCAGAAAAACCCGGTTAGTCCCTGTTCCCTCCCACCCCTAATCTCTCCTTGTGTGTGCTTCATTAAAGTCGGCTCCGAAGGCTATATATTATACTGTATAAATACCTAAATCTCTAAGTGCATGTGCTTCATTAGTGAGGGGATCGAAAGGTTAAGCCTGGACAAGCTAACAGCTGGCAAGCCCATGAAAGAAAAACAGCCAGAACGGAAATAGAGACCAAGACATCAGCTCCCGAGAAAGTAGAGTGTTTTGCTTCTCATGCACCTGTGCCCCTTTTCGAAGCATAGGGAACAATCGGCGGAAGAGAGGCGTGAGAGAATGTAGGGCTGCGATTGGGTTGAAAGGTGAAACTACAACAAAATAAACTGGACACTCATTTTATCAAATTGATTGAAACTACAAAGCCCCCCCTGCTGGAATGGTGGGGACCAAAATGAGATGTGTGGGTCCCGGGCACGACTGCTTGCGAATTGGTTTTTACATGAAGGATGCTTGTACTCACAATATCGACCTATTGTTTAAAAAAAATGAAAACAAAACAAAACAAAAAAGGCAAGAAGAAAGAAATTCAGAAACTTATGGCAGAATGCACAATCTGCGATGGGTAAGGGTTGGGGTTGGGGTGAGTGGAAGGGGTTATATGCCTGAACTGAATTTGGAAAATGATGTATGAAATACACCAAGCATCAATAACATAAAATTAAAAAAATAAAAAATAAACAAACAACAAACAAAACAAAAGATTAGTTTGCTCGCCTTGCCGGGTGCTGTGGCGCACGCCTTTTAATCCTAGCACTTGGAGGGCAGAGGCCAGGCGGATCTTTGTGAGTTCACGGCCACCTGGTCTACAGAGAGAAGTCCAGGACCACCTGGGGCTAAGGGAGAACCCCTGTCTCGAAAGACAAAAAAAAAAAAAAAAAAAAAAAAAAAAAAAAAAAGAATTAGTTTCTCTACAGCAATATAGTCTGGACACTCATCTGATCAACTTGATTGAACATACAAGCCCCCCCAGATGAATGGTGGGACCCATGGGCTGTGTGGGTTTGGGCACAACTGCTTGCAAATTGGTTTTACATGAAGGATGCTTGTACTCATAAATTATTACTTATTATTAAAAAATGAAAAAATAAAGAAGTAATTAAAAAAAATTAGCTTCTAGTACCTTTACCTAGGAAAATATTTTGAAAATTAGTATTTATGCTTAAGGATACCTAGTGTACTTTGAAAATCATGTAAAGACTTGGTAAGTTCCTAAGAAAGATCTTACTACCTAACAGTCAACATTTGTATCTAGAAACACATATACAATTTTATAACATATCAATGAATTACAAAGGATCCTGTCTAAATCTGGTTTCATACCCAACATAGAAGGAAAATATCTCTGGTAATTTTAAGATATTTGAAATATTTTATGACCTCCAGGGACTTTATACAATTGATTATTTTATTAATTCCTGTAAGATCAATCTGTGACCCACAATTGATTTGGGACCATAACCTCAAAATGACTATAGAAAGTATATATATTTCCTGAAACTTCCATAGTAACTCTGCACTGGGCCAGCCATTTCTGACATGGCTGCTCCTTACAATAACATCAGGTTATATATTTTTAACCTAAAAATACTATCCGTGTTTTATTAACTTCATGAAAGTATTAACATTCTATTCATTCAGGGTTTGGCATTTACTATGTCAACCTTACCAAAATCTAGATTTGTAGTAGAAAAGGCCACCAGAAGAGAAGTATAACCAAGATGGTTTTAGAAGCATTTTGTCTGTGCATACTTCCCAATGCAATCAGCAGATAAACATTGTGTGACAAAGTTGAATATTTCTTTATTTAGAATGAAATCACATTTACCCCAGGCTGTGTGCTTGTTTTCTTCTTAGCTATTTTACATATCAGGAAGAGATGAAGATTTAATGTCAAAGAAAAGATTCTACCTCCTGTTTAATTTCTACTTCCAGGTCACTATCCAAGATGGACGTCCAAAACAGCTATTTTTGGTGAGAAATACATGGACACCTTCCTGTATCTTGTGTTTTTAAGATTCACTTTAGTTACTAGATTCCAGGTCAAGGTGGGAGGAAACCGGTTGTGTCTAATGTATTGATTGCCCTCTAGTGGATGGAGTGTAAAGATTTCTTGTTATTACATGATGAACTTAAGTACTTATCTTCAGAAGGTTAGAATGCTGCCTCCATAGTTTCAAAAGACAAACTTTCTAGCTTCTTTTATCTTTGTGCTTTCAGAGTACATCTTTAAATCTTTGTATTGCCATATGATACTTCCTTGGTTGCTTTTTCTTTTTTCCAGGTTATTTTAAAAACAGGTATTTTTTGCAAGAGTATTATGTACAAGAGACTGTGACTAAACCTTCAAGGGATGAGGAGAAACATAGTATGGTTTATAATCTTTATAGCCTGCACATTTATCTCTCATGTGATATGTGCACCTGAAAAAAACAGCAGACTATTTTTGACAAGTGTTAAATGCTAACTGCATCCTTTAGATGCAGAAAGCTATTAGGTTTCAGAAAAAAGTAGCCGTCTCATATTTCTTGGCCATCATGTATCCATGCTAGATCTTAACAGAACTATCTCAGTAGATAACATGGCTTGAAGAAACGATAAAACTTAAGTTTTTATAAGCTCTGGATTCCATTAATTTCATTTAATTCTAAAGACTTCTTTCAATATAAAATTATTGATTTACAACTCTTAGGCTAGTCATGACTTGAAATGTCAACACTGGTAAAGAGTATCTTAGAATTTCTATTATGGAAAACATTGGGAAAACAATTTTAAAGTATTTGATAATAATTGAATGGAGAATATAATGAGTCAAATGAGTTTTAGTGAGGATCTATGTGTATTTTTTAAGTAAGATAAGTTAATTTATCCAAAGAATTTCCTAAGAAAACTTCCCCAAACTGCTGCTTCTTACAGTCTAGTCAATGAGCTGCAGAACCCTTCATACTCATATATCATAGTACAGACACTATTCAATCACTATTTAGGCTTTGATGTCCTCTCTCTGCCCTGTGGACTGTGAGTGTATTGTGTTTTGTTGTTCCCCTTGTTTAGTTTGGAATAAATATTGGAACAAAGCAAACAGACAATTATGTAAAATATCAATGAATTCACATATAAATGTTTGTGAAACAATGGAAATTTCAACAAATGAAGTGATTTTGCTGGGTTTTGGTAACCAGCAGTATGTGAGACATCTTTTGGAGTGGATCTTATATCAACTATTAGTTAACAGCAAGATCTTATGAATCCTTAATAAAAATTACTTTCTTTGTACTGACAATGAAGAGAAGACCATGCTGTCATTATTTTTCAAAGCATATCAAAATGGGAACAACATTAAATTAAAATATTCAATAATTATTTAATCATGGGCTGCAGAATATGAAAATCTTTTATTGGAAGTGTTATTTCAAAAATTACCTAGAAAATAGTGTCATAATGTTAGTTTGATCAGGAAAAGCTATCTGTTTAAATAAAATTAGAAAGCCTAAAAGGAAAAAGTTTATATACTTTCAAAAATAACTATATTGCTTAAGTCAGAAAAAAATGGAAGATGTGTAATTACAAAGTATCCCATGGACATTATTATTTTTTTGTGTGTGAGAATAAAGACATAGGAACATGTGTCAATATTAGAACTCTTTCATATGAACATGTTCTAGATGAATGTACTAGAAATGAATATTTAACTGTGTCTTCTAATGTTTAAATGCATGGAAATACAAAACAAAGATTTCAAACAAGAAAGCCATAGTTAAATGAAAATTCATGGCGGTCTTGGAGAGCCACTAATGGGACTTCAGCCAGTGTCCAGTCTATAATGAGGAAAGTCTGCTAATGCTTCAGAAAAGGAAGCCTCGTCTAGCAAGACCTAATTTTGTCCTCGAGTGGATGGAACTGGTAAATGAAAAGCTGAAAGGATCAAGGCGTTCCCACCCTCCTCCCCACAAAAAAAAAAAACAAAAACAAAAACCCAAAACAAACAACAACAACAACAACAAAACGCCTTAAGGCATCCAAAAGGAAAGTACAATCAAAAAATAAATAATCAGTAAACCAGATAACTGTACTTGCAGCATAGAATTGAATCTGAGTAAAAAGACAAAAAAAAAAAGAGAGAGTACAGTTGTTTGGCTTGTCTTCTATTCTTCCTGGCAAAGGCTCTCTCATGGCTGCAAACACTTTTGGCAACTCTCAAAGACAGAGAAACACAGCTTTTTAACCTTCCAATAGGACTGAGGACTCATGTCCTCCAAGAATCCTCCAAAACTCAATGCCAGATGGGGACTACTGAGATACCCAGCTTGTGGTCTAAACAGCTAAGAGGATTTCAGCCTCCTCAAATATTAGACTGCCATTTTGGACTATCCTGGGCTGTATCATGGAGTCAGTGGCAGGGGGATCAAGAACAGGATGCATGCTTACTTGACTTTATTTGGGAGACAATGGGAAAGGAAAGACCCCAATGTGGAGAAAAAGTACAGGATTGATAGTTGTTTGGATTGCCAAGGAGAAACTTCAAGCACTTCCTTAAGGAAAACATGACATCTTTTAGGAAAAAAAATCCTCCAATTCAAGTGATATGTGATGTATATGGTACATATATAATATATATATATATTATATATATATAGATATAATAGTGTAGCAATACAAATTGGAGAGAAAGACAAAAGAACTGAAAAAAAAACTCTAAGAAGACTCAGGAAAAGATAAAACATGTTGGTAGAGTGCAGAGACCTCAGGTGGGGTTGGGGTCATGAAAGGGAAGCAACTCCAGATTTGATTGAGAAATGATTTGATGACCTATGAAAAAGTTTTAATAACAATAAAAAAAGAGAATTAATCGGAATTAAGTTGTCTTTTTCCTTTTTTTAAAAAAATTATTTATTTCTGTATGTGTAGGAATTATGTCTGCTGCAGGTTTTTGTGCACCCGTTGTGGCCACAGAGTTCAGAAGATGGTGTCGGAGTCCCCTGGAACTGGAGTTTTTCCTGGAATTGGACTTTCAGACGGTTCTCGGCCGCCATGTGGGTGCTGGGGATCGAACCCAGGTCCTCTGTAAGAGTAGTCGGCACTCTTAACCGCATAGGCATCTCTCCAGCCCCCAACCTTGTTCTTTTCTAAAAATATGCTTTACGTGAAAAAAAGAAGGGGAGCAAGAAAAATTATTAAAAAAATAACAATTACAAGATACATTCATGAAATCCGACAATTTTTGAAATGAAGCTGTCTTGAAGGGTGTAAAACCTTCCTTGATCATTTTTATCCATATTACCCTAATTGGAAACATAATATGTGCCACAGAGAAGATAAGAAGTACTTCCAGTAGTGTGGAAATGGAGTATGTCTCTTCAATTGCCAATCATAAATCCTTATTAGGTGAAAAAGAGGTCTCCAATTTTCCTCTTCAGTGTCAGCAGGTGTCATACCCTCACTGATAGTCACAATATGCAGAAAGAAAAATCATAGCTAATCTACAAGTTCTTGATTTGGATAGTTGAGCTATAGTTACTGAAGATACTTATCATTTCCCTATCATGTGTGTAACACTAGTAGAATACAGACCAATACTAATGACTACTTGAAAATTTGTCCTCAACTTACTAGTTGTATTGGTCAGGGTTCTCTAAAGAAACAGAAGTAACAGGACGAATATATAAGCTATATACAATTTATTGGATTTGCCTCACGTGACAGATTCAAGGAGTCAAACAGTAAGCTGCACCACACTGGAAAGGCCGGAAGAGAATCCAGGAACTGCTCTAGTCCGCAAGGCTGGATGTCCTCTGTAGTCCCCAATCCAGCGCTGAAGACCCNAAAACAAAAAGAAAAAAAAAAACCCCGAGAGATCCCTGAGGACCAAATCCTCAAACGCCCTTGAAAAACAAACAAACAAACAAACAACAAAAAAATTTTTTTTTTTTTTTTTTTTTTTTTTTTTTTATTTTCTTCCTTTTATAAAATTATAGTCAGAAATAAATAATAGTAGACCAGAGACTGTACTTCAAGGCATAAATTGAAATCTAGTAAAAGACAAAGAAAAAAAAGAAAGAGTACAGTTGTTTGGCTTGTCTTCTATTCTTTCCTGGCAAAGGCACTCTCGTGGCTGCCACCAACATTTTGGGCACTCGCTCAAAGACAAGAAACACAGCCTTTTTAACCTTCCAATATGGACTAGGACTTCATGTCTCTCCAAGAATCCTCTCAAACTCAATGCCAGATGGGGACTACTGAGATACACCAGCTTGTGGTCTAAACAGGAAGAGATTTCAGCCTCCTCAGAATAGAGACTGCCATTTTGGACTATACCTGGGCTGTATCATGGAGTCAGTGGCAGGGGGATCAAGACAGGAGTGCATGCTTACTTGACTTTATTTGGGAGACAATGGGAAAGGAAAGACCCCAATGGGGAGAAAAAGTCAGGATTGATAGTTGTTTGGGGATTGCCAAGGAGAAACCTTCAAGCACTTCCTTAAGGAAAACATGACATCTTTTAGGAAAAAAAATCCCTCCAATTCAAGTGATATGTGCATGTATATGGTACATATATATATAAATATATATATATATATTATAGATATTATAATAGTGTAGCAATACAAATTGGAGAGACAAACAAAAGAACTGAAAAAAAACTCTAGAAAGACTCAGGAAAAGATGAACAAACATGTGGTAAGTGCAGAGACCTCAGGTGGGGTTGGGGTCATGAAAGGGAAGCAACTCCAGATTTGATTGAGAAATGAGTTAATGACCTATGAAAAAGTTTTAATAACAATAAAAAAAGAGAATTTTTTTTTTTTGTCTTGTTCTTTTCTTTTTTAAAAAAATTATTTATTTCTGTATGTGTAGGAATGTACTGTCTGCGTCGCAGTTTGTGCACCCGTGGTGGCCACAGAGTTCAGAAGATGGTGTCGGAGTCCCTGGAACTGGAGTTTTTCCTGGAATTGGACTTTCAGACGGTTCTCGGGCCGCCATGTGGGTGCTGGGGATCGAACCCAGGTCCTCTGTAAGAGTAGTCCGGCACTCTTAAAACCGCATAGGCCATCTCTCCAGCCCCCAACCTTGTTCTTTTCTAAAAATATGCTTTACGTGAAAAAAAGAAGGGGAGCAAGAAAAATTTTAAAAAAATAACAATTACAAGATACATTCATGAAATCCGACATTGTGTGAAATGAAGCTGTCTTGAAGGGTTAAAACCTTCCTTGATCATTTTTATCCATATTACCCTAATTGGAAACATAATATGTGCCACAGAGAAGATAAGAAGTACTTCCAGTAGTGTGGAAATGGAGTATGTCTCTTCAATTGCCAATCATAAATCCTTATTAGGTGAAAAAGAGGTCTCCAATTTTCCTCTTCAGTGTCAGCAGGTGTCATACCCTCACTGATAGTCACAATATGCAGAAAGAAAAATCATAGCTAATCTACAAGTTCTTGATTTGGATAGTTGAGCTATAGTTACTGAAGATACTTATCATTTCCCTATCATGTGTGTAACACTAGTAGAATACAGACCAATACTAATGACTACTTGAAAATTTGTCCTCAACTTACTAGTTGTATTAGGTCAGGGGTTCTCTAAAGAAACAGAAAACAGGACGAATATATAAGCTAAATACAATTTATTGATTTGCCTCACGTGACAGAGTTCAAGGAGTCCAAACAGTAAGCTGCACCACACTGGAAAGGCCGAGAGAGAATCCAGGAACTGCTCAGTCCGCAAGACGGATGTCTCAGTAGTCCCCCAGAATGGACTCCAGGAGATCTGCCGGTCTCAGTACACGCTGGGATCCGAAAGGTTGATCACAGCAGCAAGACGAACTCACCAGATGAGAGAGGCAAGCCGCAGGAGAAAGGAAGGGACCAGCTCCTTCTGCCTTGGCCTTAAATACTGCCTGCAGGCAGAAGGTAACACCCACATTTAGGGTGGGCCATCCGGGGTAAGGCGGTCCAATCAGAAGATCCTTAGTCCAGTCAAGTTGACAGCCAGGATTAACCATCACACTAGTAGTTTAAAACTCTTGAGCTTGTGAAATGGCTCAGTGGTAAAGGCACTTGCCACCAAGCCTAAAAATCACTCCTGGGATCCATTTATCTGCATGGATGAAGGTAAGATTTTTCTGCAATCTTTCTTTTTTTTTGTTTATTTTTTAAGGGATTCTACAATATAACACAGTTGTTTTCAGATAACATTGATGTTACTCAGTTTGCCGTACAATTTAGGTAATTGGTGCCTTTTTTTGAAGTGAGCCAAATTATTAAGCATAATCAATGAATGTAAGTAACATTCATGTAAAACCAATTTGCAAGAATCTATGTCCAAATTTTGAACAACCCAAGCTTCCCATAGTCCAGTTGGAGATGCTTGTATGCACAGACATGTTGATCAATTAGGAATCCAGTCTATATTGCTGTAGTCTCACGATTCACCCCAATCTCTCTGCAGCCCTTACATTCTACCACGCCTCCTCTTCCGCAATTTGTTCCCTAGGCTTTGGGAAAGGGGCACAAGTGGGTGAAAAGCAAAATAGTCTATTTTCTCTGGAGATGTCATTTTGGACTCTAGTCTGTTCAGGTTGTTTCCCTTCATGGGTTGACAGCTTATCCAGTGATATCTTTTAAGTCATAATAACAAAAAACAAGCAATTGGATGTGAGCACAGACACAGATGCTTGGATGGTATGCTAATCCACAAACTGTGGTTTCTCTATAAAGGGTGACAAGTTCTTATTGTGGCTTATAATATCTCCTAACCACTAGAGGACATAAGCTCATGGCATCCGCTGTGAGTTATTCCCCCACAAGAGAGTTAATAGCCAATTAGATTTGGGCTATATATAGATACATGGCTGCCACTGTTGCACAGTATCTCCAGGCAGTTGAGGTGTAGCTGATACTGATGGAGGAGACTTGCTTGTCTGAAGGAGACCAATATTTTGCTGTATTGCTTTAGTGGCCTTTGGTAATGCTCTCTAGCATTTTAGAGGCCAGTTGGACATTAGCAAGTGATGTCTCATAACATTTTTTCATGCTCACACCAGATCTTCGACAACAGGGACATACTGCCTTTCTCCTTGCATATATCCCACTTATAGGCAAAAGGCCTTTATAATTTTGGGGGATGTGAATCCCCTAGCCAACATCTCCTAGGCAGAATAATTCATTGCTGATATCAGAGCTTTCCTGTACTAATATATGTTTCTTAATTTCACAGCTTATAAATACTTTACTATTGAATTTGGCTCTAGATAGAGAATTATCCTTTCACAGTTCCTATGCCTATCAGTCAATTAAAAAAAGGTAGTTATACCTGTTTTATAAGAAATTACACTATAACAGTTGGCTCTAATTTACAGTTAGGGAATGACTTCATTACCAACATGTTTTTCTTTTTCCTATTAAGGGGAGAGGTAGGAACATTTCTCAGCATCTGGAAGGTAAATTTCGTTAGGGCCCATTATAAAGAGTTAACTCAAATAGAATTCATATAGATGCTCAGTGTCTGTGACTCAGGCAGTCTGAGGTTCCACTTTCTTTAATGTTCAGATGGGTCAGCCTCTCTGCTGGCATTTCTCAGTACATCCTGCGCAGCCAAAAGTTGTACATTTTCAGGCATTTAGATTGGTGTTTTTACCTGCGGGAACATAAAAATCTCCTCCCATTGTTAGTTTCAAGATCTCAAAATTGAAAACTTATCAATAAGATTGGAACACAGAGTTTTCAATTTGTATCCCAGAAGGGCTACTACCCCACCTCCACCTCCGTCTTTTTGTTTTTTAAATTTTTATGATTTCACCTATAGATGTCTAAGTTGTATTACACATACCCATAAGCAGGAGTCAAGGCATAAATTTTCATTAAATTTACCCAAACTGTTTCTCATTGACTGTATGCTACTTATTTAGGAAGTAAATTTTAAACTTAATTCCTTTAAATTGTCCTAAACTAAAAGAAAGTGTTACAATGTGATGTTGTATAATTCAGAAAAATATAGAGACCATTTGTGTACTTTAACCCCAATGTTACTGTTGGAAGTTCAATACAAATTATAAATAAAACAATTAACATTTTATATTCCCAATTAGTTAAAATGTATTATCATTTTCACCAAAACCTACAACCAAATTTAACTAATCTAAACATTGCACTAAGCCTTAAAATATCCTATAATATGTGGATAAAGCTTGGGCAGAGTTGAGTACTTGCCGAATAAATTTTACCCAGTATACACTTTGCTCTGTAAAGGTATATGACTGGATTATTACTTCAGAGAAATCAAGTCCATTAACTTATATGGTTTATTTTCTATTTCTGTTTAAATCTCTACTGAAATACCTCTCTATATAAATATATGTTATTTTTAAGTATACCCTTTTAAACTGCAAATCTTACAGAGTGGATTTTAATGACTATCTTCCTCCAAGCTCTTGGCCTTCTTCAGGCCTGGCATGAAAACCTGCTTTAAAGACTTTTCAGTATCTAGCTCCTTTTTTTTTAATACAAGCATCCTTCATATAAAACCAATTTGCAAGCAGTTGTGCCCAAACCCACACAGCCCAAGGCTCCCACCATCCAGCTGGAGGGGCTTGAATGTACAATCAAGTTGATCAAATAAGTGTCCAGACTATATTGCTGTAGTTTTACCGTTCACCCCAATTGCAGCCCTTACATTCTACCACTCCCCCTCTTCCACAGATTGTTCCTTAGGCTTAGAAAAGGGGCACAGATGGACGAGAAGCAGAACAGTCTACTTTCTCTCGAGATGTCGTTTTGGACTCTGATCAGTTCTGGCTGTTTCATTTCATGGGCTGACAGTTTGTCCAGGAATAACCTTTCAATCCCACTAATGAAGCACAAGTGATTAGATATATAGATATTTAAACATTGCTAATTATTACAGTAGTTACTTTGGTATAGACACAGATGTTTGGATGGTGTGTTAATCCATGGATTACTTTTTTTCCTGTAAAAGATGACAAGGTCTTACCGTGGCATATAACATCTCCTAATCACTAGAGGATATAAGCTTGTGGCGACATCCATGAGTTATTCCTCCAGAGAGAGAGATAATAGCCAAATAGATTTGTGATATACAGACATATGGCTGCCACTGCTGCACAGTATCTCCAAGCAGGTGAGGTGTAGTTGATGTTAGTAGAGGAGTCCTGCTTGACTCAAGGAGACCATTTGCTTTATTGGTTCAGTGGCCTTTAGTAACAATCTCTGGTATTCCAGAGACCAACTGTAAACTTGCAAGTGCGGTCTCAATACAACCTTCCCATGCTTACATCAGGTCTTTGACAGCAGGGCCTTACCTCCTCTCTTCTTTCAGGTATCCCAGTTTACAGGCAAGAAGCCTTTACCTTTGGGGTGGGCAGTTTGGATCCCCTGGCCAACATCTCCTTGGCAGAATAATCCATTGCTTCTATCAGTGCTCTCCTTTATTAATATATTTTGCTAATATGCACTGCTTAAAGAGTCTTTAGTATTAGATTTGGTTCTGAATAGAGAATAATCCTTTTTACAGTTCCTATGTCTATTAGTCAATTAAAGAAAACAGTTTTACCAGTTCTTTAAGAGAACTGTTCTATAACAGTCAGCTCTAATTTACAGTTAGACAATGACTTCATTACCACCATGTTTTTCTTCTATGAAAAAGAGGTAAGGCGGTCTCTCATATTAAAACTGTGCTGCACCTAGAAGGTAAGGTTCATTAGGACTCACTATAAACAGTTGTTACAACTATGGTCCTCAGAGATGTTTGATGCCTGTAGCAGTCTGACGCTTTTCTCCCTTTTAGTGTTAAGATGGATCAACTTCTCTGCTGGTATTTCTTGGTACAACCTATACGATGCAAGGCTGTATCTTTTCTTTCTCAGCCATTTAGTTGGTGACGTTTTGACCTTTTGGAACAGACAAACATTTTCCCATAGTTTGTTTTATGGTTAAATTGAAAGTTTTTGACAAAATGTTTAATATGTAACTGTATCCCTCCCTTTTTTTATTTTAGGTTTTTTATTTTTGACCCACGAGTCTGAAAAAGGCAGTTGTAGTACACATACCTATAGGCAGGAATCAAGGTGTAAATTTCATTAAATTTATCCATTTCATTAAATTTATTAATTTGGGAAGCAAAATTAATTCCTTAAGTTAAATTATCCTACAGGTAAAAGAGAATGCTACAAGATGATAACACAAAAATTATAGAGAATATTTGTATATGTTAATACCAAAGTTATTGTTATACATATTTTAAGTAAGATACCATGTAATTTTAAATTAAATATACATTAATAGAATATAAACCTGTTTCCCTCTCCCACCCCCTCCCACCCCTCCCAGTTAAACATTTCAGTCAGTTTTCTGATGCAGTCTTTCTGTTGTTGTTCTTTTAATATGCATCCCTCTCCACAAGAAATATTTACAACTGGGTTATTGATGCTAGCATCCACAGTTGAGGGATACCATTACTAGTTTGTTTTCCTGGGACTATGTTACTTCACTTAATATAATATCTTCTAGCTCCAACCATTTACCTGCAAAGTTCATGATGTCTTTTTTACTGCTGCATAGAACTCCATTGTGTACCTGTACCACATTTTTTTTCTATCCACTCGTCAGTTGAGGGACATTTGGGGTGGTTCCAGCTTTTTTCCATTGTGAACAAAGCTGCAATAAATATAGCTGTGCATGTATTTCTGCAGTAAGAGGAGTCTTGTGGGTATATATCCAGGAGTGGTATGACTGGGTCAAATGGCAAGCTCATTTTGAGTCTTCCAAGAATTCTCCACACTACTTTCCATAGTGTCTGTACAAGTTTACATTCCCACCAGCAATGGATGAGTGTTTCCCTTTCCCTACAAACTCTCCAGCACTTGGTATCATTGTTTTCTTGATCCTGGCCAGTCTTATTGGAGTGAGGTGATATCTTAGAGTGGTCTTAATTTGCATTTCCCTAATTATTAGTGTCGTTGAACAATTTTTAAGATGTTTCTCAGCAATCTCTAGTTCCTCCTCTGTGAAATCTCTATTCAGTACTTTGCTCCATCTTTTTAGTGATTCATTTGTTTTCTTTCTTCTTTGTTCTTTGGGTAGTTTGCATACTCTGGAAATTAATGCTTTGTCAGCTGTATCTGCAGTGAAGGTTTCCTCCCACTCAATGGGTTTTCTCTTCACTTCCTTTATTGTTTCTTTTGAAGTACAGAAGCTTTTGAGTTTAATGAGGTCCCATTTGTCAATTTTCAATCTTATTTCTCATGCAGCAGCTATCTGATTTAGGAAGTCTTTCCCTACACCTATGTCTTGTAGTCTTCTGCCAAGTTTTTCTTCTATTGCCTCCAGAGTTTTGGCTTTCACGTTAAGGTCTTTGATCCATCTGGAATTGAGTTTTGTACAGGGTGAGAGGTAGGGGTTTAATTTCATTCTTGTACAGGTGGTGATCCAGTTTTGCTAACACCACTGTTGAAGATGCTGCCTTTCCTCCATTGTGTCTTCTTGGCCCCTTTATCAAATATGAGGTGGCTGAAATTGTATGTGCTCAGATTTGGATCTTCAGTTTTATTCCATTGGTCAACTGGTCTGGTTTTGTGCCAGTACCAAGCTGTTTTTATGACTTTAGCCCTGTAATGTAGTTTTAAGTCTGGTATAGAGATCCCCCCTGTATTGCTCTTTTCACTCAGGGTTGCTTTGTCTATTCATGGTCTTTTGTTTTTCCAAATGAAATTGAGGATTTTTTCCAAACTTGTGAAGAAACTTTTGGGGATTTTGATTGGGATTGCATTAAATCTGTATATGAGTTTAGGTAGAATGGACATTTTTAGTATATTTATTTTCCCAATCCATGAGCATGGGAAGTTTGTCCATCTTCTGATATCTTCTTCAATTTCCTTCTTCAGAGGTTTAAAATTTTTGTTGTAGAGATCCTTGGTGTCTTTGGTTAGGTTTGTTCCTAGGTATTTTATTGTTTTTGAGGCTATTGTGAGTGGGAAGGTCTCCTTGTAGTCCTTCTTCAGTTGCTTGTTGTTGGTGTAAAGAAAGGCTACTGATTTTTCTAGATTTATTTTGTATCCTGCCACTTTACCAAAGCTCTTAATCATTTCTAGGAGTTTTCTGGTGGAGTTCTTAGCATCCCTTAGGTAGACAATCATATCATCAGCAAAAAGGGATAGCTTGATTTCCTCTTTTCCAATTAGAACTCCTTTAATTTCCTTTTCTTGCCTTATTGCCCTTGCAAGGGTTTCCAGCACTATATTGAAGAGGAGTGGTGACAGGGGGCAGCCTTGCCGAGTTCCTACCTTCAAGGGGAATGCTTCTGTCATTTCCCCATTTAGGATGATATTGGCTGTGGGTTTCCTGTATATGGCTTTGATTACATTGAGGAATGATCCCTCTAGGCCAATTCCCTCCAGGACTTTAAACATGAAAGGATGCTGGATTTTGTCAAAGGCTTTCTCCGCATCAATTGAAATGATGGTGTGGTTTTTGTCCTTCAGTCCATTGATATGTTTGATGATGTTTATTGATTTTCGTATGTTGAACCATCCCTGCATCTCTGGTATGAATCCAACTTGGTCATGGTGGATGATTTTCTTGATGTGAGTCTGTATGCGATTTGCCAGAATCCTGTTTAGAATTTTGGCATCTGTGTTCATTAGGGAGATGGGTCTATAGTTCTCCTTTTTGGTTGTATCTTTCCCTGGTTTTGGTAGTAGCGTAATGCTGGCCTCATAGAAGGATTCTGGGAGAAGTCCCTCCGTTTGTATCCTTCTAAACAATTTAAGTAGTAATGGTTGTATGTCTTTTCGAAATATTTTATAAAATTCTGCCGTGAAACCATCCGGGCCTGGGCATTTTTTGGTTGGGAGGCTACTTATTACATCTTCGATTTCTTCCTGTACTATTGGTCTGTTTAGGCTGTCAATCTCTTCTTGGTTGAGCTTTGGTGATTCCCAGGATTTCAGATATTCATCCATTTCTTCTAGGTTTTCAAACTTAGTAGAGTATAAGTTTTTGAAGTAGTCCCGTATGATTGTCTGGATTTTTTCATTGTCTGTTGTGATGTTTCCCCTTTCATCACTGATTCTGTTGATTTGGAGTTGTTCCCTCTTTCTTTTGGTTAACTGGGCTAGAGGTCTGTCTATCTTGTTTATTCTCTCAAAGAACCAGCTTTTGGATTCATTGATTTTTTGTATGGTTTTCTTTGTTTCTATTTCATTGATCTCTGCTCTGATTTTTGTTATTTCTTCT
This sequence comes from Rhizomys pruinosus, assembly GCA_009823505.1. Classification (NCBI taxonomy): domain Eukaryota; kingdom Metazoa; phylum Chordata; class Mammalia; order Rodentia; family Spalacidae; genus Rhizomys; species Rhizomys pruinosus. Next base: position 156,462 of record VZQC01011461.1, read on the forward strand.
TGTCTGCTCCGTTTAGGGTTCATTTGTTGTTGTTTCTCAAGTATTTTTAGCTGCAGTGTTAGGTCATTCACTTGTGTTCTTTCTGTTTTTTTAATGTAGGCACTTAGAGCTATAAACTTCCCTCTTAGGACTGCTTTTAAAGTGTCCCATAGATTTTGCTGTGTTGTTTTATCATTGTCATTCAGTTCCAGGAATGTTTTTATTTCTTTCTTTATTTCTTCCTTGACCCATTCATTATTCAGGAGAGTGTTGTTTAATCTCCATGTGTTCTTGTAGGTTGTAGGGTTTATCCTGGTGTTGATATTGAGTTTTATTGCACTGTGGTATGATAGAATGCATGAGATTATTTCAATTTTTTTGTATTTGTTGTGTTTTTCCCTGTGTCCCAGAATATGGTCTATTTTGAAGAATGTTCCATGGGGTGCTGAGTAGAAAGTGTATTCTCTGGTGTTTGGGTGAAATATTCGATAGACGTCTGTGAGTTCCATTTGGTGTATTGTATCATTGAGTTCTGATGTCTCTCTGTTTATCCTTTGTCCTGTTGATCTGTCTAAAGAACTTAGTGGGGTATTGAAGTCCCCTACTATTAGTGTGCTTGGGTTAATTTGAGCCTTGAGATCCTGAAGAATTGTCTTTATAAAGTTTGATGCACCGGCGTTTGGTGTGTATATATTCATGATTGTGAGATCTTCATCATCAATTGTTCCTTTAATAAAGATGTAATGGCCCTCTTTGTCTCTTTTGATTTCTTTTGCTTTGAAGTCTATTTTGTCTGATATTAGTATAGCAACACCAGCTTTCTTTTTGGTACCATTCGTTTGGAATACTTTCTTCAATACCTTCACCTTAAGTTGGTGCCTATCCTTGAAATTGAGATGGGCTTCTTGTAGACAGTATTTAGATGCATTTTGTTTCCTAATCCATTCTCCCAGTCTATGCTGGCCACCAACCCCTCTGCCACAAACCAGCAAATCAATTGTCCAGCACCCTGAGATTCAATCTGTTCTAAGTTTTAACTGTCTGGAGCAGCGTCCTGCCTCTCCAGGTGATCATAGCAAGTCTGGAACATGAGCCCCCAACACACGACCTCCCAATCTTTCTAATTCTTTGTTTTTTTTTTGTGTGTGTGTGTTATGAAAACCAGGCCCAGAGTAACTAATATTGTAAAACTATTTATGTTTCCTAGAGAATTAGTTATTTAAAAATTCTAGTAATTACACCCTGTTGACTATGCAGTTAAATGGTTCCCATTAAATTTTCTTGGGTAATTTCACGTAAGTAAGGTATTTATTTTAATTTTGAAACATTTCTGCTAATGTAAAAATATATAAACTAATTTGAGGGTCATGTCTTCACCTAAAACACACTGGATTTTTATGTGGATGTTATGATTTAGAAGAAAACCTCATGCTCTTGGCAACATTTTCAGAAGATATCTGAAAGAAAGAAACGTGAAACACATGTGGAATTCTTACTGTGGACCAAGGTTATTTGAGATAGTATAAGACATATGGGGAAAGCCAAAGGAGAAAGTAATGAAGTCAAGCAGAGTGTAGTCTGAATAAGTAATACACCCAAACAGTTATGTCCAATCTTCAGACCACAGCCTCATGCTGCTGCATGAAACAGAAGATAGGGATGAATTTGGTCCATCAAAAAACTGTAGGCTTCCTTAAAGTAGTGGGAAAATTTTTATGAGTGTTTTTGTAACATAATAATATGGTTCTTGGCCTTGACGATATCATATTGCAATGTCAAAAGGTGGGAAAAGCCTGCAACAGGTTCTACATTTATTAAAGAGTTAAATGTTTGCTTTTTAAAATTTAATTTATTTACTTTTCTGAGAATTTCATATATGAATAGTATATTGACATTATTTTCACCCACCCCTTTCTTCCCTCCAACTCTTTCCTTGATCCCTCTACTCCCTCTAAATTTTTTGAGCTCTTCTTTATTATTACACACACACACACACAAACACACACACACAGTACTAAGTGCATTTAGTTTTGCTCATACATGTGTTAAGTCCTGTTCACTTGGGAGTGGATAATGTGCCTGGGAGCTCATTTATGAGGAAACGGGTTTTCCCTCATTCAGCAACTAAGTATTCCCTGTAGCTCTTCATCTAAAGGTGGAGCCCTGTGAAATTTTCATGATCCCCATTGGCATATTCACTGACATTGTCATTATGTAGGACTTGTTTAGATAACTGTATGGTTAAGATTTGATAGTTGAAACTTCTGTGCCCTCTAGCTCTTATATCCCCCCTCACTCACACATTTCCACTGTGTTTCCTTTTCGTGCCTTAGGTGTAGGGGTTGCATTTTAGATGTATCAGTTGGAGCTGGGCACCCCATGACCATTTAATCTCTGCATTTGAACAACTGTAGATCTCTATAATTGTCTTAACTGCTGTAAAAGAAGCTTCTTTGATGATGGGTAAGAGCTATACTTCTCTGTGGATATAAGGATAAGTACTTAGAATATATTTAGAGTTTGTAGTGGTTTAGGAAAAATGGCAGTAGTAATTTCTCCTCCAGGGTCCATGACCTCTCAAACTTAGGTTATTTTGTTAGGTTTACAATATCAGACATGAATTCCCTCCTATGGGGCAAGGCTTAAATCCAATTAGACAGATGCCAGTTACTCAAAGATAAAACTTCCACTATTGTACCATTGGTAGTATCATTCCCTCTAAATTATTGTTGTGGTACATAGATTTTACAATGGATAGGACTGTTGATTACTTTTGTTCTTTTGATGCTTACATATACTATGAGAGCTAGTCCACAAGAAGGAGGATTCCAGGTAAGTTCCAGTTCAATTTGTCAAATCCTGTCTGAAGCATGCTGTATCTTAATCAATTTGGTCTTACTTTCAAGTTCTGGGAGACCACCAAGGGCCATGACAATAGCCTATATTGTTTATATATTCTCTTTGACCACAATGACTAACAATTTGAACGGATTTCTTATGCCTGCCACTGGCTTTTTGTTGTTATTGTTGTTGTTGTTTTCTTTGTTGTTAGTCTATATGGCTCATTGGAGAAGCATTATCACCTTGCATGGCATAACTCCATTAAGCAATCCGAAAGTCATATACTGTCTAAGGCGTTGTTTTTATATATTCCTGTGGATGTAGTCAGTTGGCATCAGAATATGCCTACAAATTAAGACACAGATTCAATTGAAAAGACATAAATTGATCTGCCTGAGCTTCCAGATGATGTTTTTTATTGGTGGATATTTCAATCTATATACTGATGGGTTTAAAAAGGCAAATTCAACTATATATGACTATATTCACCCTCCTCTATCTCCTACCCCAACTCTCCTTCTGGCAAGGCTTTGCTTTCAAGTCGTGTTTGTGTGTGTGTGTGTGTGTGTGTGTGTGTGTGTGTGTTTGTGTGTGTAAATGAGATTTTGTGCCTATCTAGAATCCAAAACTGTGGGAAAGTGTATCTGTATTTTTGAGTCTGTCATGTTTTACTTTTTCTCGTCATTTCCATGAACAACATAATTCTATTCTTCTGTACAGCTGAACAAAATTTTATTGTGTATATATAACATTATTTTATCCATTAATCCTAGGTCAAGTACATAACTCATGTATCATAGATAGTTCTGACAAAGACATGAATGTGCAAGTACTTTAGTTGTATGCTGATTTGAATTTCTTCAGTTACATTTTTTTCAAAAGTCTTCTGGCTTGGGAAGGACATTTTACACTTCCTTTCACTATCCTTGTAGTGCTTAAATCCAGAAATGTAAACTACACCAAATCTCTTTTCCTCTTTGATGACAAGTATCCCAAGGGAAATTTTTCCATGATTGCATTTCACAAACTGTATTGGATGCTTGGGTAGCATTCAGATGCATGATATGAAATACACAAAAACTCAAAAAAAGAAAATTCTCATTTCTTCCATCTACAATGTTTTCCAGAAAGATCACTTATTTTGCTTTTACGTTTAAGTAAAGTTCTTATGAGAAAATGGCACAATCTTAGAATTGATGTTAAATGCAGTAAAGACATCAGACTGGCAATGTAAAAGTATTTTGCCAATGTTTTATATGGCACAAAACAGCAAAGGTACACATCTATCAAGTTTTTGATCTCTCTTTAAAAGCACAGGATATGTTTATAGTCCCAAACCTTAATGGCCACAAAAGAAAAACAAAACCAAAGGACCATCTAGAATTTACTCATTAGGATACATATGCAACTCTTCCTTTCTAGTTAGGCAATTTTCTCCCTTCTGATTCTTTTGTGCTATTTCAGAAAATTTTCTCTTGGGTTTATCAACCAAAAAAGAAAAATCTGAACCTCTGTAAATTAACTGGTCTAAAGGAAAATGAAAGAAACATGTTCTTCCCTGATACTTGAGACATTGGAAATTCAGTTATTTATCAGGCTTCCTGAGCCCCATGCTCTGCAAAAGAAACAAGTTTCGCTCTTCTGTGCTGTGTTCAACACAGTCTCCTGCAATCTCTCCTCAGAGCAGAACAGGATATGTAATATGTGTAGATGTGTAATAGTAAGGATGCCTCCCTAGCATCCTTAACAGAGACAGAATATGAGCAATGACTAAAGTGCTTTAACTGCTTACAATTAACAGTACATACTCTTAATACTCAAAGCTATGCACACTTTTCCCATTTACAAATAAATGGATGCTGAATATTAAAAAATTTCCAAAAAATTTGAAGGAGATTATACACTACAACAGAATTAATAAAGTAGAAAGTGTCAAAAGCTCCTAGGAAAAAATTGCAACTCTGTGGTGAAGATAGAACACTGACTCTGTGTGTGTGTGTGTGTGTGTGTGTGTGTGTGTGTGTGTGTGTGTGTGAATGTTGGTCTGTATTCATAGCACCAGGCAGAACTGTTTTAATGTTAAAACACTTCCTAATATCCTAGGAGCCCTTGCTTCTCAGCTTGTAAAACTTAGCACACACGCAGGTCTATAAGGATTCAGGTGTTCCTATTCACACAGCTGATTTAGAGTGACTGGCTATAATGGAGAAAGAATCATTTTGTAAGCCTGTGGGTATCTGAGAGTGGGGGAAAGCCAAGTGGGAGTCTTTTATTTTTGTCTTACTCCTGTAAACACTGTAGTACTAAGTAAAAGAAAGAATACAAGAAGCTTGCACAAAGGGGAAAAACAAATAAGCACGAAACACTGTGCTCTGACTTCTCTGTTTTCTGACTGTATGTTTTCCTTTCATTATTCAGAAAAAAATAGATTTTTATCTAAACTTGTGAATATTTATGCCCTTTTCCCCTGGAAAGGAAAGCCAGCTTTATTATCGAAAGTGAGAAGTGTCTGCAGAAATTACAAACAAAACAAAGTGTATTCCAAATCCAATCTCATTATAAATGTGAGCTTTTTCAATGGTGATAGACAAAATATTTTTAAAACATGAGAATTTCAAACATCAATAGATAAATTTACCCACAACATGGGAGACTGGCTGCCTATTCAGGAGCCTTCTGGGATAGATTCATGGGATTAGCCAATACAGAACAGCAGAGGTTGAACCCAGCAGATGGAAAGTTATGTGGGCAATGTAGAAATCACCTGAGAAAAACTAAGCTCTAAGTTAGACTTGCAGAATTGTCACATTAAGGCATGATGAATGGGAGAATTTTTTTAGATAGGTTGCATAATCTGAAGGTTTAACTCCTGTGCTACAAATCCCACAATTGTTATATGGAAGTTGCATGTTACATTTGCACCAACTGGCTTGCTGTACCTTTTCTCACTGTTGTGATAACAAAAGCCTTTTAATGCTTCTTAACTGCAGATGTCCTCTTGCTTTTGTATCTCAAAAGGAACCACTAAAAATCTGCCAGAGGCATTGCTTGCCCTGAAGGTCTGTTCTCTTATCATCCATTTTAGCTGATGTATTTGTACACCTTATATTTCTGTACCATAGCTCATTTCATCCAGAAAGGATTTTGAGAGAATACATGTTGTGTCAAGGGAACCAAGAACAAATTGGGCAAAATGAGACTAATTTTATGATGCAGGGTATGTGGCAGTTACAACAAAGAAAAGAAATCGTTGAACAGCAAGTTGTTAAATCCCAAACCTCTCTTTGGAAGACTATGTTTATGCCTTACATTGACAATGCACTGATGACATCCTCTGCCCTTTAGGAGCAATACTGTGACTTTCTGATATGTTGCTTTGGCCCTGAAGAATCAGGCAACATAAAACAGGAATGAGTTCTCTCTACTTAAGTAGTACCTACCATCTGACAGGATAAATCCCCCTTACAACCTCTGGTTCATTAACTCTGATAATACTGTCTTGAGGTGACATGTATAAACCAAGTGGTTTATAGATGGGGGTAAGAGAAAATTCACAACACACTTAACTGACTGGTTTAGAATGTTACAGTATATCTCTGTGCTACAGTGGAAATTGATTTTAGAGCTCTGTGCTCCAAGGATGTACACATAACAATTCCAGGGGAAGTGTCTTGTGAAACTTAAATGCCATTGAAATGGCATTCATGACATTTTGACCTGTTGGAACATACAAATCTTTTCCCGTAGTTAGTTTTAAGATTTAAATTGCAAGGTTTTTGACGAAAAGGTTTCATGTCTATCTGTATCCCCCCCCCCTTTTTTTAACCCATGAGTCTCCAGAAGACAGTTGTATTATACAGGTCAAAATGTCACCAACTTAATGGCTGAGAAAGAGTAGGATGTACCAGAAAGTGCCAACTGAAAGGTTGACCCATCTGAACACTGAAAGGAAGAAAAGCCTCGGATTGCTACAAACATCGAACCCCTCTGTGGATCCTACTTGTAACAACTATTTATAATGAGTTCTAACGAAACTTACCTTCTAAGTGCTGCAAAGGTTTTAATACGAGAGACTTTCTTGCCTCCCCCCCATACAACAAGGAGAAATATGATGATGATGAGGTCGTTCTCCAACTGTAAATTGGAGACAACTATTATAGAGGTAATCTCTTAAAAAACCGGTAAAACTGCCTTCTTTAATTGACTAATAGACATATGAACTGTGAAAAGAATTATTCTCTATTCAGAAGCAAATATAATACTAAAGTCACCTTAAGCTATGCACTTAAGCAAAATATATTAATACAGGAGCTCTGACATCAGCAATGGATTATTCTACCAAGGAGATGTTGGCCAGGGGATCCAAGCACCCCCATAAAGTAAAGGCTCCTTGCCTCTAAACTGGGATACCTGCAAGAAGAGAGGTGATAAGGCTCTGCTGCCAAAGACCTGACGTTAACATGGGAAAGATGTATTGAGACCACACATGCAAGTGTACAGATGGCCTCTGGAATACTAGAGAGTGTTACCAAAGGCCACTAAACCAATAAAACAAATATCGGTCTCCTTGAGTCAAGTAAGACTCCTCCATCAGCACCAGCCACACCTCACCTGCCTGGAAATACTGTGCAGATGACGCAGCCATATGCCTGTATATCCCAAATCTAATTGGCTATGGGGTCTCTCCTTGGAGGAATAACCCACAGCTGATGCCACAAGCTTACATCCTCTAGTGGTTAGGAGATGTTATAAGCCACAGTAAGACCCTGTCATATTTAACAAGAAAAAAATGTAATTCCTGGATTAACATACTATCCAAACATGTGTCTATACCAAAGTATATACTACCATAACTATTAGTGCTGTTTAAGTACCTATATATCTAATTGCTTGTGCTTCATTAGTAGGATCAAAAGGTTATTCCTCGACAAACTATCAGCCCATGAAAGGAAACAGCCAGAATTGACTAGAGTCCAAGACAACAGCTCCAGTGAAAGTACACTGTTTTGCTTCTCATCCACCTATGCCCCTTTTCTAAGCCTAGGGAACAATCTGCGGAAGAGAGTGTGTGGTATAATGTAAGGGCTGCGAGTGGGGTGAATGGTGAAACTACAGCAATATAGTCTGGACACTCATTTGATCAACTTGATTGAACATACAAGCCACCCCCTCCGCTGGATGGTGGGACCCATGGGCTGTGGGGGTTTGGGCACAACATCCTACAAATTGGTTTTACATGAAGGATGCTTGTACTCATAAATTATCACTTATTGCTAAAAAAAAAAAAGAAAAAAGAAATGGCATTCATGGAACTACAGGGACAAAAAGCAATGCTGTTCTGTATCAACAATGTTATATAATGAGAACCTTTGACCATATGTATGAGGTTGACATTCCTGTATCTTGAAAATGCTTCCTTAAGCAGATACTGACATTAGCATAAACTGTAGTACTTAGTCTTCTCAGTTTGATGAGCTCCAGTAGGCAGAGGAAGTATCTAAGAACATGCCAGGTCATGACACTGATATGAAGTTAGAAAACCATCTAAAAGGAAGCATCTAGGACAGGTATCCAGGACAGAAAAAGTATTAACTCTTATTTTGAATTGCAAAGCCAGGTTAGGTGCCAATTTAAGAACTGATGTAAGAGGTATGTATAAAGTCTGAAGAAAATCAGGTATGAGTTATACCAAGTGCATTCTTTTCTGCCATCATTGTGGTTCAAATAAGAATAGTGCATATATAGTAGACCTAGCACATTTGGTCTCTGATGTCTTCACCACCAGTATTACAGTATCACTGCTTGCTTTTATTTTAATATACTTTTATTATTTCTTTGATAATTTTATATAATGTATTTTTTGATATTAACCCTCACTCTTCCCCTTAAATTTTTCATTATCCACTCTACCTTCCATACAATTCCGTGTCCTCTCTAATTTTTTAATAACCCTCTCAATCCTATTTGTGCTGCCCATATTTTCCCCAGTGTGGGGCCATCCATTGGAGCCTGTTCAACCTATCAGGGGCCATACTCTTAAAATAAACTGACTCTCCTTGCTCCATAAGCAATCAATTTTCCATGGCTCCTCAGTTAGGGTGGGGTCTTGTGAGTCCCTTCTTACTCCATGCTAGAATTTTGACTGCCTTGATCTTGTGAAGATCTTGTGTAGGCAACATTAGCTATGTTTATTTCGTGAATGCTGTGGTCTTGTCATATCAAGAAGATACAGTTTCACTCTCATCCCCTCTGACCCCTGGTTCTTAAAATATTTCTGCCTGATCCCTGCAGGGAAGTGATACAGATGTTCCATTTTGGGTGGAGCACTCCACTTACACTTATTCTCTGTACTTGGAGCAGTTGTGAGTTTCTCTTTTAACCACCATCCACTCTAATAAGAAACTTCTCTGGTGAGGTATCAGAGAAAAACTACTATATGGACATAGAAATATGAATTTAGAAGGCAGTTTGAAACTTAGTTTATTGAGCCAATAATAGTAGTAGATACATTGCTATAGCTTGTGAGCTTCCAAACCATAGGCTGTAGACCATATTAGCAGTACAATGCATGTTTCCTCCTATGAAGCAGACCCTAAATCCAGTCAGAAAGCAGTTGGTTGCTCCCATAGCATTCAGGCTACTGCTGACCAAAGATATATTTTGCCCCACTGCCTATTACAGTAGTTCACAAGGTCACAGCTGGATAAAACTCCCAATGACTTTTATCCCCAAGCAATATAAATAGCACTTATGGTGAATGCAAGCCAGCAGGGAAGAAGCTCCCTGGTCAGTAGTACAACATTTTATTCATGTCCTATAAGCAAAGTGTTGCCATCATCAATAGGGTCTTACTACGGAGTTATGATGGTGAACCAAAAACAGTGACAACCTTTTTTATTTGGGTGGTCTCTGGGATACCCCTGATCAACAATTTGGGGGGGGCAATCCCACTCCTGTCAGCCTATGCCTTTTGGTATGAGCATAATCCTGTTTCTGTAACTGCAAATAAACTTGTTTATATCTATCTATCTATCTATCTATCTATCTATCTATCTATCTATCTATCTACCTATCGACCTAACATCTATCTCTTAAATTTATTATATAGAAGTTTTCATGTGGATTTTTAAACATCTTCATTGTTATTCTTTCTTCAAATCCCTCCTCTGCCCAACCCTCCAACCCTGTCCTCACCCAAATCTCTGTCCCAATAATCAATTTTTTCTTTATCTTTGGAGTAATAAGTAAGCTCTATAGTTCTCTATGTGGTCTAAATAATAAGGTATCCATTTGTATATCAAAGTATACATTTTCAGAACTTTCCATATTGTAACAGAACAAAGAAGAAACTGCTTCCTTCTGATCACTTAGTAGGCATTCCATCTCTTTGGAAATTGAAGCAATATTCACTTAGCACTAGTATTCTTTGGTTCTTCATGCTTGATACAGTAGTGAAATATATTCTAAAATAGTAGCTGTAGACAGATTATTCAGAGAAAATAGTCATCCCACAATAATGGAAGAATAGAGGAGTAAGTGAAATTTTCTTGCGCCTTAGAAAAAACACATTCCCTCATATATAGGCAGCTGGATGGTTGAAGAGTAGCAACATAAACAAGTCAAAGAGAGAATTATGTTTATCATTAATATGGTAGAGATGGTATTATGGAAATTGCTTCTGAAGATGCTACCTGACAGAGTGAACAGGAGTATTTTTCATATGTTTATTATAATAGTGGAATTTATGTCACATTTCATTATTGGACTGTTAACAACCACTATATGTGGACTCCCATTAGAGTGAGAAGTATACAGATATTTTGAGATCAAGCTTGTCCTCGCGGTGATAGGTTGTATCTAGCATAGGATAAATATAAACCGGTTTCAACTACTCAAAGATGTAGTTCTACATTTGATGTGTGATGGAAACTCTCTCAAAAGAATTGATGTTGGTGTTCCCAGGGGACTCTGGTAGGTTTTGTTGTACTGTTTGGTTTACATTCACACTGGAATCATTTGAGAGTGAATTAGAAAGCTATTCCTTCAGTCTAAGAGTGCTGCTGTTTGTGACATTTGACATCTTAGTGATATTCTGGATTAGACACAAATTCACTTCTACATCACAAAAGTGACATTCTTATGACCAGAGTTCTTACTAGAAAGATCAAAAACCTTCCAACCAGTCTTCTCAGTAGCATTCCTTTATGGCAGCTAAATTAGATTAATGTTCATGCTGTATAGATGTGATTTATTTAGGGAATAACATAAAAAAGTTTCCTACCATGAAATTTTAATTGCAAGTGGAATATTTAATATAGTTTTTTTTAAATGATTGACCCTTACTGAAATATTATGAGTTTATTTCACCACTTTATCTCTTGGTTTTCTTTGAAAAATCCAAGTGATTGAAGATGCATCGCTTACTAACAACAAAGAAATGCACTGGTAGAAATTTCTGGTTCTTCTTCACAGATTTGTTCCAGCAATGACAGGTATCCTATGATTCTCAAATTTAGATCAGAGTTGGCTATATTTTCAGTACCTTGGCTAAAATATCATTTGTGAACAATAATGCATTCTCAATGGATCTTAAGAATACTTTTATTCTGGGGATGGAGAGATGGCTCAGTGGTTAACAGCACCGACTGCTCTTGCAGAAGATCCAGGTTCAATTCCCAGCACCCACATGGCAGCTAAGAACCGCCTTTAAGCCAGGTATGGTGGCTCATGCCTTTGATCCCAGTACTTGGGATGCAGAGGCAGGAGGATCTCTGTGAGTTCAAGGCCAGCCTGGTCCACAGAGTGAGTTCTGGGACAGCTAGAACTACAGGGAGACCTTGTCTCAAAAAAATTTTTTTAAAAGAATACTTTTATTCTAATTTGTCATAAACTTTAAAATTTGGATACAAAGACAAATATTTTTCTTAATTTGGGGGCTTTTGTACATTTCTACAATAGTTTTTAATCAAATTTAAACGCTCTCCTCTAACCCTGCCACCTTATACACCCTCAGCCAGACCTTATGCATTCCACCAAAAATGTTAAGTACTATACAGTCAAACATTTGTGTACAGATGTCTTTTGGTGCAAGTTCATACACTAGAGTCTGTTCAGCCTATCTAGGGATCATAAATTAAGTCTTCTCTTCCTCACCCAATAATAATCAGTCCCCAACAGTTCTCAAGCTTGGGCTGGATACCCACTATTTTCCCTTGCTCCATTCTGGACCCTCGTCTGATGAAGTCAGCATGGGTCTTGTGCTCCATGACACCATTGCTGCAAGTTCACATGTGCAAGATTCCAGTGGCTTCAAATCCTGTTTCCCTATGTTTTAGAAACAAGCCTGGCTCTTATGATCTTTATGCCCTCTCCTTGGCAATGGTTCCTCAGTGTGGTTAAGTCAGATTTAATATACAAGTACTATCCAGGGGCACACACTCCACAGAGGCTTATTCTCTAACTTGGCCATTTGTGTCCTTCTGTGTGCATCACATTCTGTTACATAAGCTTAATTGGTGAGAACTAAGGGATGCACTTGTATTCTCTCTACCCCCTGTACTTCTGTGTTCCATGCACCTTAGTGTAGAGGTTCCACTGTAGATACATCACCTAGGACTGGGAATCTCTCAGACATATAGTGTCTGCATGTGACCAGTTGTGGAACCTTGCACTAGCTTCCATCTGTTTCCAAAGGTAACTTCTGTGATAAGTAGTGTATGCTATTCTTGTCTGTAAATATAAGGATCCATATTAATCATATGGTAAGATATTTATTTTGTCTACAGATGTGACAGAGATACCATTTTCTTTATGGTCCATGATCTCTCCAGTCATGTGCATTCATCTGAGTTTATAATGCTATCTACTAGTTCACTCACAATGAGAAGGTTTTAAGTCAAATTTAACAAGTCTTTGTCACACCCTTGATAAAAGTGCAACTACAGCAGAGGTAGTTTGATATGCCAATAGTAATGGTTATTAGGTTTTAGGGCTGGGTTGGACCATTTATTTTATCTGTTAGTGTCTTTCATAGTATGCTCTAGGACTATGAGAGATAAACTTCAGGTAAAAGGCCTTCATGTCAGTTTCAGCTCCATTGCTCCAAGTCATGTGTCCAAAATATGACCTGTCTTCAGGAATAAGACCTTATTTTCGAATATTGTGAGATAAGCAAGAGCTCCTCAGATAGTCTGTGTTATTTTGGGAGTCTTTTGAACTCTGACCAACCACTGGAACATAGGTCTCTTCTGTCTAGTACTGGGCTTGCCATACATCCTCTGGGTATACACATGAACTGATGTTCAGACACTGTATGTCCATTTCTCAAGGAGTTCTCTAGTCAACACATTTTCCTTTGCTTTACCTACTCCCTGTGTCCCAAGCTCCATTCATACCTCCTCTTTTCCTCTTTCCAACCTCCTCTCCCTCCCTTGAATTCCTAGTGCAAGGCATTATCTCCATCCTCCCTCCAATTACACCTGCCTCCACCAGCACCCCTCAAGATGTGAAGTTATTTTTTAGTTAATTTTTATTGAGTGCATTTCATAGAACATTCCTCAATCAAATCTAGACTCTTTCCCCCATCCATGCACACTGCTTATGTCTCCCACCCCCTGCCAGAGCTCATGGACTTTGTCATAAATGTTAAGTCCTGTCTTGCATCTTTTTCTCAGTCTTTTATAAAATTTTTGATGCACAAGTTTACTGTTTTGGTCAGTTTTTTAATTATGTTTTTCTCTCTATTTTTGTCCCTTTAATTTTATATTATTTCAAAATATGCATATATACACTCCACACATAAATCAAAATTACAAATTCTGAAAATAAACAATAGGTTAATTCCTAAACACATTTAGAGATTCACATTTTAACAGTAAAGTTGCATGCAGGTAAAAAGAATATTAACAGAATATGAATACATATCTTCCATTCATATAAGATAATTACAATTTGTGAATACAAGTAGTAGGACAAGTCTAGAGTCCATTAAGAGATGCACATTGGAATAGCACAGTTGCTTTCAGATACAATGAAATATAATAATAAAGATGCTCAGTTTGCCGGCCACCTGGGGATTTGGTGTTAGCATCCACAAATGAGGGAAACCATTCACTTTTTTTCCTCTGGGACTGTGTTATTTCACTTAGCATAATGGCTTCGTGTTCCATCCACTTACCAGCAAATCTCACAATGTCATCTTTCTTTACTACTGCATAGAACTCCACTGGATAGATGTACCACATTTTTGTTATCCAGTCATCACTTGAGGGGCATTTGGGTTGGTACCAGTTCTTTGTTATTGTGAAGAGAGTTGCAATAAACATAGCTGTGCACATATCTATGTGGTAGGATGAATCTTCTGGGTATACCCAGGAGTGCTATGGATGGGTCAGGTGGTAGGCTCATTTTGAGTTTTTTAAGGGTTCTCCACACTGCTTTCCACACTGGTTGTACCAATTTACAATCCCGCCAGCAGTGGATGAGTGTTCCCCTTTCCCCACAAACTCTCCAGCATTTGGTGTCTTTTGTTTTCTTGAACTTGGCTAGTCTTTTTGGAGTGAGATAATACCTTTGTGTGGTTTTAATTAGCATTTCCTTAATTATTAATGATGTTGTACACTGTTTAAGATGTTTCTCAGCCATCTTTACTTCCTTACTGGTGAAGTGTCTGTTCATCTCTTTACTCCAACTTTTGAGTAGGTCATTTGTTTTAAAGTACTTTATATATTCTGGATGTTAATGCTCTGTCATATGTATCAGTGGTGAAGCTTTCCTCCTACTCTGTGGATTTTCTTTTCATTTCCTTGATTGTTTCTTTAGCTGTACAAAATCTTTTGAGTTTCATGTGATCCCACTTGTCAACTGTTGTCCTTATTTCCTGTGCAGCTGCTGTTTCATTTAGAAAGTCATTTCTTACACCTATGTTTGTAGATTGCTGCCGACTTTTTCTTCTATCACCTTCAGGGTTTCAGGTTTCAGGTTGAGATCTTTGATCCACTTGGAGCTTATTTTTGTAGAGGGTGAGAGGTAGGGGTTTAATTTTGTTCTTCTAAAAATGGGGATCCAGTTTTACCAAGGCCACTTGCTGAAGATGCTATCTTTCCTCCATTGAGCTTTTTTGGATTCTTTGTCAAATATGAAGTGGCTGAAGTTATATGAGCTCAAGTTTGGATCATCACTTTTGTTCCATTGGTCAATGATTCTGTTTTTCCTTGCTTGTACCAGGCTGTCTTTATGACTATAGAGCTGTAATCTAGCTTGAAGTCTGGTAATGTAATCGCCCCAGTATTGCACTTTTCACTCAGGGTTGCTTTAGCTATTTGTGGTCTTTTGTTTTTCCATATGAAATTAAGGATTTTTTTTCTAAGTCTGTGAAAAATGCTCATGGGAATTTTGATTGGGATTGCATTGAATCTGTATATTAATTCAGGTAGAATGGACATATTTACTATATCAATTTTTCCAATCCATGAGCATGGGAGATCTTTCCATCTTTTGATGTCATTTTCAATCTCTTTCTTCAGGGCTTTAAAATTTTTGTTGTAGAGGTCTTTGGTGTCTTTGGTTAGGTTTATTCCTAGATATTTTATTTCTTTTGAGTCTATTGTGATTGGGAAGGTGTCCTTATATTCCTTCTTCCATTGCTTATTGTTGGTGTAAAGAAAGGCTACTGGTTGTTCTAGGTTTATTTTGTATCCCACAATGATTGTGTGGTTTTTGTCTTTCAGTCCATTTATGTGTTTTATGATATTAAATTGATTTATGTATGCTGAAACATCCCTGCATCTCTGGTATGAATCCAACCTGGTCAGGATGGATGATCTTTTTGATGTGGGGCTGTGTGCAATTTTCAAGTATTTTGGTGAGTATTTTTGCATCTGTGTTCATTAATAATATGGGGTTATAGTTTTCTTTCTTGTTTGTGTCTTTACCTGGTTTTGGTATTAGAGTGATGCTGGCTTCATAGAAATAATTTGGGATATTACCATCTGTTTGTATCCTTCAGAAAAGTTTGAGGAGTAAAGGTTGAAAGATCTCTTTAAATGTTTTATAGAATTCTGCTGTGAAACCATCTGGGCCTGGGCTTTTTTTAGTTGGGAGGTTTTTTCATTATATCTTCAAGTTCCTCAAGTATGATGGTCTGCTTAAGGTGTCAATCTCTTCTTGGTTAAGCTTTGGCAAATCCCAGGATTTCAGATATTCATCCATTTCTCTTGGGTTTTTAAATGTAGTAGAGTATACATTTTTGAAGTATTCTCATATGATTGTCTGGATCTTTTCTTTATTTGTGGTGATGTTTCACTAATCATCATGAATGCTATTGAGTTGGAGTTGCACTTTCTTTCTTTAGGTTAACTGGGTTAGAGGTCTGTCTATTTTGTTTATCTTTTTGAAGAACCAGATTTTGGATTCACTGATTTTTGTATTGTTTTCTCTCTTTCTATTTCATTGATTTATGCTCTGATTTTTGTTATTTCTTCCTGTCTGATGGGTTTAGGGTTCATTTGTTGTTGTCTTTCAAGTGTTTTTAGCTGCAGTGTTAGATCGTTTATTTGTTCTCTTTCTGTTTTTTTTAATGTGGGCATTTAGGGCTATACATTTCCCTCTTAGGACTGACTTTAATGTACCCCACATGTTTTATTGTGTTTTATTGTCATTTTCATTTACTTCCAGGAATGCTTTTATTTTATTCTTTATTTCTTCCCTGACCCACTCATTGCTCAAGATTGTGTTGTTTAGTCTCCATGTGTTCTTATAGTTAGTAGGGCTTACCCTGGTGTTAATATTGAACTTTATTGCAATGTGGTCTGATAGAATGCATGGAATAATTTCAATCCCTGTGGTGGATAGCTTTAGTGTCAACTTGACACCATTTCTGTCCTGGTTTGTCTTCCATTGCTGTGAAAAAACACTCTGACCGACACCAACTTGGGGAGGAAAGGGTTTATTCAGCTTACATCTCCTGGGTCACAGTTCATCACTTAGGGAGCCCAAAGCAGGAACTCAGGCAGGAACCTGGAGACAGGAGCTGAAGCACAGGCCATGGAGGAAGGCTGTTCACTGGCTTGCTCTCTACTGGCTTGCTCACTACTGGCTTGCTCATGCCCAGCCTGCCTTCTTAGACTGTCACTGCTCAACAATCAAGACAATACACCACAGATGTGGCCACAGGCCAATCCAATGGAGCCAATTCCCCAACCGAGGCTCCCTCAACCCAGGTATGTCAAGTTGACACCAAAGCTTTCCAGCACAATTGACCCCTTGTCAACTTGACACACAAACACATCACTATTAAACCACCTTTCCAGTTCTTATCCCCAAAGTATGATGTTAACACTAATCACAACCTAAGACAGTACATCCTTAAAAGCCCCAAAGTCCTTAAAATGTCCAAACGCTTAAAATTCCAGTCTCTTAAAAGTCTCTTCAACTGTGGGCTGCTGTTTTGCATGTTGTAAAATCCAACACCCGTCTGTACTTTTTATTTCAAAGGGAAGAATTCAGGCATTCTCAAACAAAACCAAGTCCAGTCAAAGTAGCTCAAGGCTGGGACCCTGGGATTCACTCACAATTTCTGGGCTCCAAAGGGTCCTCCAGCAGGCTCCCCTCTCCATTCTCGTCCGTGGCACACACTCATCTGCGCAGGCCCAGCCGACTCCATCCTCCTACACCTACCACTGCTCTTGGGGTCGTCCCAGGTTACAGGCATCTCCAAAAATGCTGGGGTTCGCTACTGAAACTGAGGCAAGCACCTTCACCCAATGGTCTCTTTCTGACCTCTCCTGGTACAAAGCCTCAGTTCTTCCCCATGACCACTGCAATCCTGGGTCTTCACAGCCAAACCGGGTGCACTTTCCACCAATGGTCTTTCCTGACCTCTCATCAGTGCCAAGCCTCGGCTGCTCTCTGTGACCACCTCAAATTCAACACCAGAACCACTATAGGAGACCTTAAACGTATCAGTCCGCTTTGGTTGAGATGGAGGCGTCAGGCCTTTCTGGGTCACAAGCTTCTTGTGTGCTGACTTGAAGAACATTCTCCCCAGAAGATTTCATTCCTCAGTGGATGCTGGTCTCTTGTTCTTACAGGTGATGTTTTTCAGCCCAGCTAACCAGCTAATTGGCCCCAGTACCAAAAAAATTTCACTTCAGGTTCTGGTCTCTTGGTACTTACAGTCTGATCTCACCCCACGCTGACCAGAACCCACAGTTACACAGTCCATGATGATCTCCTGCTCCCTCTTGAAACTAGGAAACTTCACAAGCCAGGCCTCCATCTTCTACAACTCCTTCAGCAAAACAGCTCCAAGCTCCACAGCAACAATCTTCAGGCATTCAATGATCTTCCCAGCCCAAATTTCCAAACACTTCCACAATCCTTCCCCCAAACACCAAGGTCAGGTCTGTCACAGCAATACCCCACTCCTGGTACCAATTTCTGTCCTGGTTTGTCTTCCATTGCTGTGACAAAACACTCTGACTGACACCAACTTGGGGAGGTAAGGGTATTCAGCTTACATCTCCTGGGTCACAGTTCATCACTTAGGGAGCCCAAAGCAGGAACTCAGGCAGGAACCTGGAGGCAGGAGCTGAAGCACAGGCCATGGAGGAAGGCTGTTCACTGGCTTGCTCTCTACTGGCTTGCTCACTACTGGCTTGCTCATGCCCAGCCTGCCTTCTTAGACTGTCACTGTTCAACAATCAAGACAATACACCACAGATGTGGCCACAGGCCAATCCAATGGAGCCAATTCCCCAACCGAGGCTCCCTCAACCCAGGTGTGTCAAGTTGACACCAAAGCTATCCAGTACAATCCCTTTGTATTTGTTGAGATTTCTTTTGTGTCCCAGTATGTGGTATATTTTGGAGATTGTTCCATGGGGCACTGAGTAGAAATTCTAATCTCTTGTGTTTGGGTGGAATATTATGTAGATATCTGTGAGGTCCATTTGGTGTGTTGCATTGTTCAGTTCTGATGTCTCTGTTTATTTTTGTCCAGTTGACTTTTCCAGGGGGCTCAGTAGGGTATTGAAGTCCCCCACTATTAGCGTTCTGGAGTTAATCTGTGTCTTGAGGTCCTGAACAGTTGTGTTTATATAGTTAGGTGCACCAGAGTTTGGTGCACAAACATTTAAGATTGTGAATTCTTCATGCTTAATCTATGGTTCTAGCATTAGGAGGTGGGTGCCAGTGTGGGCCCACACAGGACTGCACACCAGAAATCCCACCTGGGCAACAGGGCACAGAGTGTGTGCAGCCTGCCTGTCCTTATATCCACACACACAGTTGTCTCTATGGTTCTAGCATTGGGCAGAGGTTGTCAGTGTGGGCCCACGCAGGTCTGCATGCCAGAAAACCCAACTGGGCAACTGCACAGAGTGTGTGGGGCCTGGCTGTCCTTCTATCCACACAGCAGTTCTTCTCTATGGTTCTACTGTTGGTCTGTGGGTGCCATGTTGGGCTCACATAGGCATTCACACCAAAAACCCATCTGGGAATCTAGGTATGGAGTGTCTGCAGCCTGGCTGTCCTTGTATCCATGCACAGAATTCCTCTATATGGCTGTAGTGTTGGGTGGTGTGTGCCAGGGTGGGCCTACACAGGAAAGCCTTCCAGAAAACCCACCTGGGCACCTGAGCAGGGAGTGTGAGCAGCCTGGCTGTCTTTCTATCCACACACACAGTTCCTCACTGTGGTTCAAGCTTTAGGATACAGGTGAAAGGTGGGCCCACACAGGCATGCACATCAGAAAACCCACGTGGGCAACTGGGCACAGTTTGTGGCCTGGCTGTCCTAATATCCATGCACGCAGTACCTCTCTAGGGATCTAGCAGTAGGTGGTGGGTGACAGGGTGGGCCTACAGAGGCCTGTATGCCAGAAAACCATCCTGGGAAAATGGGCACAAAGTGTGTGCAGCTTGGCTTTCCCTCTATCCACACAAGAAATTCCTCTCTATGGTTCTAACAGTGGGTTGTGGGCGCCTAGGTGAGCCCACAGAGGCCTGCAAGCCAGAAAACACAACTGGGCAACTGGCCATGGAGTGTGTATGGCCTGGCTATAATTCTATCTACGCACACATTTCCTTTCTATGGTTGTAGCCTTAAGAAGCAGGTGCCAGGGTGGGCCCAGAAAGGCCTGCACCCCAGAAAACCCACCTAGGCAACTGGGGATGGAGTGAGTGCAGTACGGCTGCCATACTATCCATGCATGCAGATTTTCTCAAGGTTCTAGTATTGGGTGGTGGGTGCCAGGGTGAGAACACACAAGCCCGCACATCAGAAATACCACCTGGGCAACTGGGCATGGAGTGTGTGTGTACTGGCTTTCCTTCTATCCAAGCACAGTTTTTCTCTTAGGTCCTGGCATTGGGCGGTGGTTGCCAGGGTTGGCACACACAGGCCTGCACACCAGAAAAGGCACCTAGGCAACTGGGCATGGAGTATGTGGGGCCTGGCTGTCCTTCCTTCCACAGATGCATTTCCTCTCTATGATTCTAGCTTTGGGTGGCTGGTGCAAAGTTGGCCCTACAGAGGCCTGCACCTCAGAAAACCCACCTGGGCAAATGGTCATGGAGTGTGTGTGGCCTGGCTGACCTTCAATCTATGCATGCAGTTCCTCTCTATGGTTCTAATGGTGGGTGGTGGGTTCCAGGGTGGGCTCACAGAGGCCTGCACCCAAGAAAACCCACCTGGGCAACTGGACATGGAGTGTGTGTGGCCTGGCTGTCCTTCCTTCCACACACCCATTTAATCTCCCTCTATGTTTCTAGCTTTGGGTGGCAGGTGCCAGGGTGGCCCCACAGAGGCCTGCACATCAGAAATCCCACCTGGGCAACTGGTCACGGAGTGTGTATGGCCTGGCTGTCCTATCGATGCATGCAGTTCCTCTCTATGGTTCTAGTGGTTGGCAGTGGATGCCAGTGTGAGCCTACAGAGGCCTGCATACCAGAAAACCCACCTCGGCCACTGGCCATGATATCTGTGCAGCCTGGCTCTCCTATCCATGCACACAGTTCCTCTCTATGGTTCTAGAGGCAGGTGGCACATGCAAGGGTGGGCCCACACAGGCCTGCTTACCAGAAAACCCAGCTGGGCAACTGGGCAAGGAATGTGTGTGGCCTGACTATCCTTCTATCCATGCACTCCTTTCCTTTCTGTGGTTCTAGCGGTGTTCGGTGGGTGCCAGAGTCATCCCACAGAGGCTTGTATGCCAGAAAAGCATCCTGGGCAGCAGGGCATGAAGTGTGTGCAGCTTGGCTTTCCTTCTATCCACGCACACAATTCCTCTCCATGGATGTATTTTTGGAAGGTGTGACCCAGGGTGGGCCCACACAGGCCAGTCAGCCAGAAAACCCATCTGGGCACCTGGGCTCAGAGTTTGCATGGCCTGGCTGTTTTTCTATCCACACACATAGTTCATCTCTATGGTTCTAGCTTTAGGATGTGGGTGAAAGGGTGGGCCCACACAGGCCTGCAGTTATAAAACCCACCTGGGCAACTGGGCATGGACTGTGTGCAGCCTGGCTGTCCTTCAATCCACACATGAAGTTCCTCTGTATGGTTCTAAACGTGGACAGTGGGTGCCAGGGTGGGTCCTGCATGCCAGAAAAACCACCTGGGCAACTTGGCATGGAGTGTGTCCGTCCTGACTGTCCTTCTATCCATGCATGCAGTTCCTCTCTATGGTTCTAGCTTTAGGTCTTGGGTGAAAGGGTGAGCCCACACAGGCCTGCAAGTTAGAAAACCCACCTGGGCAACTGGGAATGCTGTGGCCTGTCTGTCCTTCAATCCATTCATGCAGTTCCTTTCTATGGTTCTAGCTTTGGGAGTCGGGTGCCAGGGTGGCCCCACAGAGGCCTGCATGTCAGAAATCCCACCTAAGCAACTGGGCATGGAATGTGTTTGGCACAGCTGACATACTATCCATGCACACAGATTTTTATCTAAGGTTCTAGTGTTGGGTGGTGGGTGCCTGTGTGGGCACACACAGACCTGCAGGCCAGAAATCCCACCTGGGCAACTGGGCATGGAGTGTGTCTGGTCTGGCTGTCCTTTAATCCATGTACTCAGTTCCTCTCGATTGTTCTATCATTGGGCGGCATGAGCCACATTGGCCTCACACAGGCCTGGATGCCAGAAATCCGATCTGGGAAACTGGGCATGGAGTGTACAAAGCCTGACTGTCCTTCATTCCACTTACACAGTTCCTCTCTATGGTTCTAGAATTGTGCAGTGTGGACAAGATTGTGTCCACACAGGTCTGCACATCAGAAAACCTTCCTGGGCAACTGGGCAAGGAGTGGGTGTGGTATGGCTGTTCTTCTACCCAGGCACACAGTTCTTTTCTATGACTCTAGCATTGGGCAGTGGCTGCCATGTTGGGCTCACACAGGCCTTCACATCAAAAACCCACCTTGGCAGCTTGGTATGGAGTGCGTGCAGCCTGGCTGTCCTTCTATTCATGCACAGAGTTCTTCTATATGGTTTAGTGGTGGGTGGTGTATGCCAGGGTGAACTTACACATGATGGCCTGCCAGAAAACCCACCTGGGCAACTGGTCACGGAGTGAGTGCAGCCTAGCTTTCCTTCTATCCACGAATGCAATTCCTCTCTATGGTTCTAGCAGTGGGTGAAGGGTGCCTGGATAGGCCAACAGAGTCTTGCATGAAGGAAAACCCTCCTAGACAACTGGGCATGGAGTGTGTACAACATGGCTTTCCTTCTACTCATGCACGCAGTTTTTCTCCAAGGTTCTAGCATTGGGTGGTAGTTGCCAGTGTCGGCACGCACAGACCTGCACACCAGAAAAGCCACCCGAGCAACTGGGCATGGCTATCCTTCCTTCCACGCAAACATTTCCTCTCTATGGTTCTAGCTTTGGGACAGTGGGTGCCAGGGTGGCTCCACAAAGTCCTGCAACCAAGAAAACCCACCTGGGAAATTGGGAATGGATTGTGTGTGGCACCGCTATTCTACTATCCACACATGCAGTTTTTCTCTAAGGTTCTAGTGTTGGGTGGTGGGTGCCTGGGTGGGCACAAACAGGCATGGACATCAGAAATACCACCTGGGCAACTGGACATAGGGGGTGTGCGGCCTGGCTGACCTTCTATCTATGCACGTAGTTCCTCTTTATGGTTCTAGTCATGGGCATTGGGTGGCAAGGAGGTCGCATAGAGGCCTGCATGCCAGAAAACACTCCTGGGCAAATGGGCATGGAGTGTGTGTGGCCTGGCTGTCCTATCTATGCATGCAGTTCCTCTCTATGGTTTTAGTGAGCATGAAGTGTGTGCAGCTTGGCTTTCCTTCTATCCATGCACACAATTCCTCTTTATGGTTCTGTCGTTAGAAGGCTTGTGACATGGTGTGCCCACACAGGCCAGTTGGCCAGAAAACCCATCTAGGCACCAGGGCTCGGAGTTTGAACGGCCTGACTGTTTTCTATCCATACACAAATTTCCTCTCTATGGTTCTAGCTTTAGGATGTGGGTGAAAGAGTGGACCCACACAGGCCTGAAAGTTAGAAATCCTACCTGGGCAATTGGGCACGGAGTGTGTGCAGCCTGGCTGTCCTTTAATACATGCATGCAGTTCCACTGTATAGTTCTAAAGGTGGGCAGTAGGTGCCGGGGTGGGCCTACACAGGCCTGCATACCAGAAAAACCACCCGAGCAACTGGGCATGGAGTGTGTGTGACCTGGCTGTCCTTCCTTCCAAGCACCCATTTCCTCTCTATGGTTCTAGCTTTGGGCAGCGGGTGCCAGAGTGGCCACAAAGAGGCCTGCACATCAGAAATCCCACCTGGACAACTGGGCATGGAGTGTGTGCATGTGCGGCCTGGCTGTCCTTCTATCTAGGCACGTAGTTCCTCTTTATGGTTCAAGTGTTGGGCGGTGGGTGCCAGGGTGGGCACACACAGGCCTGCATATCAGAAATCCTGCCTGGGCAATGGGGCATGGAGAGTTTGCAGCCTGGTTGTCCTTCTATCTCTGCATGCAGTTCCTCTTTATGGTTCTATTGGTGGGCAGTGGGTGCCAGGGCAGGCTCACACAGGCCTACACGCCAGAAAAGCTATCCTTCAATGCATGCATGTAGTTCCTCTCTGTGGTCCTAAAGGTGAGTGGTGGATGCCAGGGTGGGCACACACAGGCCTGCACATCAGAAATACGACCTGGACAACTGGGCATGGAGTGTGTACAGTCTGGCTGTCCTTCTATCTATGCATGCAGTTCCTCTTTATGGTTCTAGTCATGGGTGGTGGGTTCCAGGGAGGTCACACAGAAGCCTGCATGCCAGAAAACAGTCCTGGGCAACTGGGCATGGAGTGTGTGCTGCCTGGCTTTCCTTCTATCCATGTAAACAGTTTTTCTCTAAGGCTCTAGCATTGGGCGTTGGGTGCCTGGGTGGGCACACACAGGTATGCACACCAGAAAAGCCACCTGAACAACTGGGCATGGAGTCTGTGCAGCCTGACCATCCTTCTATTTATGCATGCCATTCCTCTCTATGGTTTCGGTGGATGCCAGGCTGTACACACAAAACCCTGCATGCCAGAAACCCATCCTGGGAAAATGGGCACAAAATGTGTGCAGCTTGGCTTTATTTCTATCCACGCAAGCAATTCCTCTCTATGGTTCTAGTGCTGGATTGTGGGTGCCTGGGTGGGCCCACAGAGGCCTGCAAGCCAGAAAACCCAAGTGGGCAACTGGTCATGTAGTGTGCGTGGCCTGGCTATCCATCTATCCATGCACACATTTCCTTTCTATGGTTGTAGCCTTAGGAGGCAGGTGCCAGGGTGGGCCCACAAAGGCCTGCACCCCAGAAAAGCCACCTGAGCAACTGGGCATGGAGTGTGTGTGTCCTGGCTGTCCTTCCTTCCATGCACGCATTTCCTCTCTATGGTTCTAGCTTTGGGCAGGTGGGTGCCAGTGTGTCACCACAGAGTTCTGCACGTTAGAAATCCCACCTGGGCAACTTGGCATGGAGTGTGTGTGGCCTGGCTGTCCTTCTATCCATGCACGCAGTTTTTCTCTAAGGTTCTAACATTGGGTGGTGGATGCCAGGGTCGGCACACACAGAGCTGCACACCAGAAAAGCCACCTAAGCAACTGGGCATGGAGTGTGTGTGGCCTGGCTGTCCTTCCTTCCACTCATGTATTTCTTCTGTATGGTTCTTGCTTTGGGTGCAGGCTGCCAGGGTGGCCCCACAGAGGCCTGCACCCAAGAAAACACACATGGGCAACTGGGCATGGAGTGTGTGTGGCATTGCTGTCTTACTATCCACACACACAGTTTTTCTCTATGTTTCTAGTGTTGGGCAGTAAGTGCCAGGGTGGGAACACACAGGCCTACATGTCAGAAATACCACCTGGGCAAATGAACATGGAGTGTGTTCAGCCTGGCTGACCTTTTATCTATGCACGCAGTTCCTCTTTATGGTTCCAGTGGTGGGCGGTGTATGCTAGGAAAGGCCCACAGAGGCTTGCACACCAGAAAACACTCCTGGGAAACTGGGCACGGATTGTGTGCTGCCTGGCTTTCCTTCTATCCATGTACACAGTTTTTCTCTAAGGCTCTAGCTTGGGCGGTGGGTGCCAGGGTGGGCACACATAGGCCTGCACAACAGAAAAGCCACCTGAGCAACTGGGCATGGAGTGTGTGTGGCTTGGCTGTCCTTCCTTCCACACACACATTTCCTCTCTTTGGTTCTAGCTTTGGGTAGCGGGTGCCAGGGTGGCCCCACAGAGGCCTGCACCTCAGAAATCCCACTTGGGCAACTGGAAATGGAGTGTCTGCAGCCTGGCTCAACTTTTATCTATGCATGCAGTTCCTCTTTATGGTTCTAGTGGTGGGCGGTAGGTGCCAGGTTGGGCCCACAGAGCCCTGCACCCAAGAAAACCCACCTGGGCAACTGAGCTTGGAGTGTGTGTGGCCTGGCTGTCCTTCCATCCACACACCCATTTCCTCTCTATGGTTCTAGCTTTGGGTAGCAGGTGCCAGGGTGGCCCCACAGAGGCCTGCGTGTTGATAATCCCACCAGGCAACTGGGCATGGCGGGCGTGTGGCCTGGCTGTCCTATCTATGCATGCAGTTCCTCTCTATTGTTCTAGTGGTGGGTGGCACATGCCAGGGTGGGCCCACACAGGCCTGTACACAGAAAAACCCACCTGAGAAACTGGCCATGGAGCATGTGCAGCCTGGCTGTCCTTCTATCCACGTACACAGTTCCTTTCTATGGTTCTAGAGGTGGGCAGCACATGCCAGGGTGGGCCCACACAGGCCTGTACACAGAAAAACCCACCTGAGAAACTGGCCATGGAGCATGTGCAGCCTGGCTGTCCTTCTATCCACGTACACAGTTCCTTTCTATGGTTCTAGAGGTGGGCAGCACATGCCAGGGTGGGCCCACACAGGCCTGCTCGCCAGAAAACACTCCTGGGCAACTGGGCAAGGAATGTGGGTGGTCTGACTATCCTATCCAAGCACACAGTTCCCCTCTATGACTCTAGATGTGGGCAGCACTTGCCAGGGTGGACCTACACATGCCTGCTTGCCAGAAAACCATCCTTGGCAACTGGGCAAGGAGTGTGTGTGGCCTGACTGTCCTTCTATCTATGCACACCTTTCCTCTCTATGGTTCTATCACTGTTCGGTGGGTGCCAGCTTGGGCCCACAGAGGCCTGCATGCCAGAAAACCATCCTGGGCAACGGAGCATGAAGTGTGGACAGCTTGGCTTTCCTTCTATCCAAGCATGCAATTTCTCTGTATGGTTCTATTGTTAGAAGGCTTGTGCCAGGGTGGGCCCACACAGGCTGGTCTGCCAGAAAACCCATCTTGGCTCCTGGGCTCAGAGTTTGAATGGCCTGGCTGTTTTTCTATCCACACACACACAGTTCCTCTCTATGGTTATAACTTTAGGATATAGGTGAAAGGGTGGGCCCACACAGGCCTGAAAGTTAGAAAACCTGCCTGGGCAACTGGGCACGGAGTGTGTGCAGCCTGGCTGTCCTTCAATACATGCATGCAGTTCCACTGTATGGTTCTAAAGGTGGGCAGTGGGTGCCGGGGTGGGCCTACACAGGCCTGCACACCAGAAAAACCACCTGAGCAACTGGGCATGGAGTGTGTGTGACCTGACCTTGCTGTCCTTCCTTGCATGCACACATTTCCTCTCTATGGTTCTAGCTTTGGGTAGTGGGTGCCAGGGTGGCACCACAGAGGCCTGCACATCAGAAATCCCACCTGGGCAACTGGGCATGGAGTGTGTGCTGCCTGGCTGTCCTTCTATCTTTGAAAGTTGTTCCTCTTTATGGTTTTAGTGGTGGGTGGTGGGTGCCAGGGTGGGCACACACAGGACTGCACATCAGTAATTCCACCTGGGCAATTGGGCATGGAGTATGTGCGGCCTGACTGTCCATCTATTTATGCACACCATTCCTCTCTATGGTTCTAGCCATGTGCTGCGGTGGATGCCTGGGTGGGCACACAGAGGCCTGCATACTAGAAACCTTTCCAGGGTAACTGGGCATGAAGTGTGTACTGCTTGGCTTTCTTTCTATCCATGCAAGCAATTCCTCTCTGTGGTTTTAGCAGTGCATGGTGGGTGCCTGTGTGGGCCCACAGAGGCCTGCATGCCAGAAAACCCACCTGGGCAGCTGGATATGGACTGTGTGTGGCCTGCCTGTCCTCCTATCCACACTCAGTTCCTCTCTATGGTTGTATTGTTAGAAGGCCTGTGCCAGGGTGGCCCACACAAGCTGGTCTGCCAGAAAACTCATCTGGGCACCTGGGCTTGGAGTTTGAATGGCTTGGCTGTTTTTCTATTCACACACACATTTCCTCTCTATGGTTCTAGCTTTAAGATGCAGGTGAAAGGGTGGGCCCACACAGGCCTGCAAGTTAGAAAACCCACCTGGGAAATTGGGCAGGGAGTGTGCACAGCCTGGCTGTTCTTCAGTCCATGCAGGCAGCTCCTCTGTATGGTTCTAAAGGTGGGTGGTGAGTGCCAGTGTGGGTCCACACAGGCTTGCACACCAGAAAACCCACCTGGGCAACTAGGCATGGAGTGTGTCTGGCCTGACTGTCCTTCTATCCATGCATGCAGATCCTCTCTATGGTTCTAGCAGTGGGTGGTGGGTGCTTGGCTATCCTACAGAGGCCTGCAGGCCAGAAAACCCATCTGGGCATCTGGGCATCTGGGCATGGAGTGTTTGCGGCCTGGCTGACCTTCTATAAATAAACATATTTCCTCTCTATGCTTGTAGGATTAGGAGGTGGGTACCAGGGTTGGCCAATACAGGTCTGCACACCAGAAAACCCCCTGGGCATCTTGGTCCTGAGAGTGTGCGGCCTGGCTGTCCTTCTGTCCACACTCAGAGTTCCTCTTTATGGTTCTAGTGTTGGACGGTGTGTGCCAGGTTGGTCCCACACAGGCTGCATGTCAGAAAACCCACCTGGGCAACTGAGCCTGGAGCGTTTGTGGCCTGACTGTACTTCTATCCAAGGAAGCAGTTCCTCTGTATGTTTCCAGTGTTTGGCAGCGGGTTCCACTGTGGGTCTACACAGGCCTGCATTCCAGGAAACCCACCTGGGCAAATGGGCAAGGAGTGTGTGGTTCCTGACTGTTCTTCTATCCATGCACTCAGTTCCTCTCTCTGGTTCTAGCTTTAGGAGTTGGTTGAAAGGGTGGGCCCACACAGGCTTGCAAGTTAGAAAACCCTCCTGGGTAACTGGGAAAGGTGTGTGTATAGCCTGCCTCTCCTTCAATCCATGCACGCACTTCCTCTGTATGGTTGTAAAGGTGAGCAGTGGCACCCACTGGGCAACTGGGCATATTGGTGCAGCATGGCTATCCTACTATCCACACATGCAGTTTTCTCTAAGGTTCTAGTGTTGGGCAGTAGGTGCCAAGGTGGGCACACACAGGCCTGCACGTCAGAAATCCCACCTGGACAACTGGGCATGGAGAGTTTGCAGCCTGGCTGTCCTATCTATGCATGCAGTTCCTCTTTATGGTTCTAGTGGTGGACCGTGGGTGCCAGGGCGGGCTCACACAGGCCTGCACACCAGAAAAGCCACCTGAGCAATTGGGCATGGAGTATGTGTGGCCTGGCTGTCCTTCCTTTCATGCACGCATTTCCTCTCTATGGTTCTAGCTTTGGTCAGGTGGGTGCCAGGGTGGCCCCACAGAGGTCTGCACGTCAGAAATCCCGCCTGGGCAACTGGGCATGGAGTGTGTGCAGCCTAGATGTCCTTCTATCCATGCACGCAATTTTTCTCTAAGGTGGTGAGTGCCAGGGCTGGCACACACAGGCCTGCACACCAGAAAAGCCACCTGAGCAACTGGGCATGGAGTGTGTGTGGCCTGGCTGTCCTTCCTTCCATGCATACATTTCCTCTCTATGGTTCTATCTTTGGGCGACAGTTGCCAGGGTGGCCCCACAGAGGCCTGCACCCAAGAAAACCCACCTGGGCAACTGTGAATTCAGTTTGTGCAGCACATCTGTACTACTATCCACACATGCAGTTTTTCTCTAAGGTTCTAGTATTGAGTGGTGGGTGGCAGGGTGGGATCACACAGGCCTGCACAGCAGAAAAGCCACCTGAGTAACTGGGCGTGGAGTATGTGTGACCTGGCTGTCCTTCCTCCCATGCATGCATTTCCTCACTATGGTTCTAGCTTTGGGCCGTGCCCACAGGGGCCTGCATGCCAGAAAACCAACATGGGCAACTGGACATGGACTGTGTGTGGCCTGGCTGTCCTTCTGTACACACACTCAGTTCCTCTCTATGATTGTATTGTTAGAAGGCCTGTGCCAGAGTGGGCCCACACAGGCTGGTCTGCCAGAAAACTCATCTGGGCTTGAAGTTTGAGCGGCCTGCATGTTTTTCTATCCACACACCCAGTTTCTCTCTATTGTTCTAGCTTTAGGATGCAGGTGAAAGGTGGGCCCACACAGGCCTGAAAGTTAGAAAACCCACCTGGGCAATTGGGCAAGGAGTGTATGCAGCCTGGTTGTCCTTCTGTCCATGCATGCTGTTCCTCTGTATGGTTCTAAAGGTGGATGGTGGGTGCCAGGGTGGGCCCACACAGGCCTTCACACCAGAAAACCCACCTTAGCAACTGGGCATGGAGTGTGTCTGGCCTGACTGTCCTTCTATCCATGCATGCAGATCCTGTCTATGGTTCTAGTGGTGGGTAGTGGGTGCTTGGTTGTTCCACAGGGGCCTGCACACCAGAAAACCCACCTGGGCAACTGGGCATGGAGTGTGTGCAGCCTGGCTGTCCTTCAGTCCATGAATGCAGTTCCTCTGTATGGTTCTAAAGGTGGGCAGTGTGTGCCATGTTGGACCCTCACTGTCCTGCACACTGGAATACCCACCTGGGCTACTAGGCATGGAGTGTGTGTGGCTTGGCTATCCTTCTATCCACAAAAGCAGTTCCTCTCTATGGTTCTATATTTGGGCAGCAGGTGCCAGGTTGGGCCCACACAAACCTGGATACAAGAAAACCCACCAGGGCAACTTGGTATGGAGTGTGTGCAGCCTATCTGTCCTTCTATCCATGCATACATTTCATCTCTTTGGTTCTAGTGTTGAGCTGAGCAGTGTCTGTCAGATTATGTTCACACAGGCTTGCAAGCCAGAAAACCCACCTGGACAACTTGGCAGGGAGTGTATGTGGCCTGGCTGTCCTTCTATCTATGCACACATTTCCTCTCTATGGTTCTAGCAGTGGGCGGCAGGTACCCATTTTGGGGCGCTGCAAACCTGCACACCAGAAACCCACCTGGACAACTTGGCAGGGAGTGTATGTGGCCTGGCTGTCCTTCTATCTATGCACACATTTCCTCTCTATGGTTCTAGCATTAGGCAGCCTATGCCAGGGTGGGCCCAGACTGGCCTGCACTCCATACAACCCACCTGAGCAACTGGGCACAGAGCCTGGCTGTCCTTCTACCCACGTACAAAGTTCCTCTCTAAGGTTCTAGATGTCTGTGTTGCATGCCAGGATGGGCCCACACAGCCCTGCGTGCCAGAAAGCCCACCTGGGCAACTGGGCAAGGAGTGTGTCCAGCCTGACTGTCCTTCTATCCAAGCACTTCTTCTCTTTGGTTCTAACATTAGAAGGCAGGTGCCAGGGTGGGAGCACACAAACCTGCAGGCCAGAAAACCCACCTGGGCAACATGGCACAGAGTGTGTGTGGCCTGGCTGTCCTTCTATCCACACACACATTTCCTGTCTATGGTTCTAGCAGTGGGCAGACTGTGTCAGGGTGGGCCCACACAGGCCGGCACACCAGAGAACCTACTTGGGCAACTGGGCACGGAGTTTGTGTGGCCTGGCTGTCCTTCTATCCACACATGCAGTTCCTCCCTATGATTCTGTCTTTGGGCGGTGGGTGCCAGGGTGGGGCCACACAGACCTGGACACCAGAAAACCCACCTGGGCAGCTGGACTCAGAGTGTGTGTGATCTGGCTGTTCATCTATCCAGGCAGGCAGTTCTTCTCTACATTTCTAGGATTGGGGTGTCAGGTACCATGGAGGTCTCACACAGGCCTTCACACCAAAACCCTCCTGGGAAACAGGGCTTGGCATGTGTGTGGCCTGGCTGTCCTCTATAGATGGAGTACCTCTATATGGTTCTAGCATTGAGTGGCAGGTGCCAGGGTGGGCCCACACAGACCTACACACCAGAATACCCACCTGGGAAACTGGGAATGAATGGAGTGTATGTGGCCTGGCTGTCCTTCTATCTAAACAAGCAGTTCCTCTCTATTGTTCTATCCTTGGGCAGAGAATGATAGAGTGGCCTGCACAGACCTGCACACCAGAAATTCTCCTGGGAAACAATATGGAGTGTGTGCAGCTTGGCTGTCCTTCTATCCATGCACACAGTTCCTCTATATGGTTCTAGTGTTGGGCAGTGCGTGCCAGGGTGGGCCTACACAGGACGGCCTGCCAGAAAACCCACCTGAGCAACTGAGCAGGGAGTGTGAGTGGCCTGAATGTCCTTCTATCCATACACGCAGTTCATCTCTATGGTTCTAACAGTGGGTAGAGGGTTCCAGGGTGGGCCCACAGAGGCCTGCATGCCAGAAAACCCTCCTGGACAGCAGGGCAAAGAATGTATGTGGCCTGGCTTTCTATCCACACAGGAAGTTCTCTATTGTTTTATCCTTGGGCAGCGAGTGCCAGGGTGGGCCCGCACAGACCTGTGATCAGAGTGTGTGTAGCCTGGCTGTCCTTCTATCCAGGCACTCATTTCTTCTCTATGGTTCTAGCATTGTTCAGCAGGTGTCATGTTGGGTTCACACAGGACTTCACACCAGAATACCGACCTGGGCAACAGGGCACAGAGTGTGCATGGCCTGGCTGTCCTTCTATCCAAACATGCATTTCCTCTCTATGGTTGTAGCCTTAGGAGGTGGGTCCAGGGCGGGACCACACAGGCCTGTATGCCAGAAAACCCACCTGGGCAATGTGGCATAGAGTGTGTGCTGCGTGGCTGTCCTTCAATCCACACATGTAGTTCCTCTGTATGGTTCTAGCTTTAGGACTTAGGTTAAAGGGTGGGTCCACACAGGCCTGCACTCAGAAAAACCCACCTTGGCAACTGGGAATGGAGTGTGTCTGGCCTGACTATCCTATCCATGCACAAAGTTCCTCTGTATAGTTCTAAAGGTGGGCCATCTCTATGGTTCTAGCTTTAGGACGTGGGTGAAAGGGTGGGCTCACATAGGCTGGCATGACAGAAAACCCACCTGGTTAACTGAGCATGGAGATTGTGTGGGCTGGCTGTCCTTCTATCCATGCCTGCAGTTCCTCTGTATGGTTCCATCTTTGGGTGGTGGGTGTCAGGGTGGGGCCACACAGGCCTGGACACCAGAAAACCGAACTGGGTAGCTGGGCTCAGAGTGTGTGTGGCCTGCCTGTCCATCTATTCAGGCACAGAGTTCCGCTCTATGTTTCTAGTGTTGGGTGGTGTGTGCCAGGTTGGTCCCACACAGGCCTGCACATCAGAAAACCCACCTGGGCAAGTGGGCAAGGAGTGGGTGCCACCTGGCTGTCTATCTATGCATGCAGTTCCTCTCTATGGTTCTAGTGGTGGGTGGTGGGTGCCAGGGTGGGCCCACAGAGGCCTGCATGCCAAAAAACCATCCTGGGCAACTGGGCATGAAGTGTGTGCAGCTTGGCTTTCCTTCTATCCACACACACAATTCCTCTCTATGGTTCTAGCAGTGGGTGGTGGGTGCCAGGGTGGGCTCACAGAGGCCTGCACTCCAGGAAACCCACCTGGGCAACTGGGCATGGAGTGTGCCCAGCCTGGCTGTCCTTCTATCCACGCACTCAGTTCCTCTCTATGGTTGTATTTTTAGAATCTGTGTGTTAGGGTGGGCCTACACAGCCCAGTCGGCCAGAAAACCCATCTGGTCACATGGGCTCAGAGTTTGAGCAGCCTGGCTGTTTTTCTATCCACACACACAGTTCTTCTCTATGGTTCTAGCTTTAGGATGTGGGTGAAAGTGTGGGCCCACACAGGCCTGCAAGTTAGAAAACCCACCTGGGCAACTGGGCACAGAGTGTGTATGGCCTGGTTGTCCTTTATTCCATGCATGTAGTTCCTCTGTATGGTCTAAAGGTGGGCAGCGGGGAACAGGGTTGGCCCACAGAGGCCTGTACCCCCAAAAAACCCACCTGGGCAACTGGGCATGGAGTATGTGTGGCACAGCTCTCCTACTATCCACACATGCATTTTATCTCTAAGGTTGTAGTGGTGGGCGGTGTGTGCCAGGGAGGGACCACAGAGGCCTGCACGCCAGAAAATTATCCTGGGCAACTGGGCATGGAGTGTGTGCAGCTTTGTTTTCCTTCTATCCATGCAAGCAATTCCTGTCTTTGGTTATGGCAGTGGGTGGTGGGTGCCTTGTTGGGCTCAGAAAGGCCTGCAAGCCAGAAAACCCACCTGGGCAACTGGACATGGACTGTGTGCAGCCTGGGTGTCCTTCTATCCACACACTCAGTTCCTCTCTATGGTTGTATTGTTAGAAGGTGTGTGCCAGTGTCAGCCCACACAGGCTGGTCTGCCAGAAAACCAATCTAGGTACTTGGGCTTGAAGCTTAACAGCCTGGCTGTTTTTCTATCCACACACACAGTTCCGCTTTACGGTTCTAGCTTTAGGATGAGGTTTAAAGGGTGGGCCCACACAGGCCTGCAAGTTAGAGTGTCTGAGGCCTGGATGTACTTCTATCCATGGAAGCAGTTCCTGTCTATGGTTCCAGTGTTTGGCAGCAGTTTCCACTGTGGGTCTACACAGGCCTGCATGCCAGAAAACCCACCTGGGCAAGTAGGCAAGGAGTGTGTGCCACCTGACTGTCCTTCTATCCATGCACCCTGTTCCTCTCTATGGTTCTAGCCGGGTGCAGTGCATGTCAGGGTGGGCCCACAGAGGCCTGCATGCCAGAAAACCATCCTGGGCAACAGGGCATGATGTGTGTGCAGCTTGGCTTTCTTTCTATCCATGCACGCAATTCCTCTCTATGGTTCTAGCGGTAGGTGGTGGGTACCAGGCCTGCACTCCAGGAAACCCACCTGGGCAACTGGGAATGGAGTGTGCCCAGCCTGGCTGTCCTTCTATCCACGCATTCAGTTCCTTTCTATGGTTGTATTTTTAGAAGGCGTGTGTTAGGGTGGGCCTACACAGCCCAGTCTGCCAGAAAACCCATCTGGGCATCTGGGCTTAGAGTTTGAGAGGCCTGGATGTTTTTCTTTTTCTTTTTTTTGGTCTTTTCGAGACAGGGTCTCCCTGTAGCCCCAGCTGTCCTGGAACTCACTTTGTAGACCAGGCTGGCCTTGAACTCACAAAGATCTGCCTGCCTCTACCTCCCAAGTGCTAGGATTAAATGTGTGCGCCACCATGCACAGCAAGCCTGGCTGTTTTTCTATCCACACACACAGTTCTTCTCTATGGTTTTAGCTTTAGGATGTGGGTGAAAGGGTGGGCCCACACAGGCCTACAAGTTAGAAAACTTGCCTGGGCAACAGGGAACAGTGTGTGTGTGTGACCTGGCTGTCCTTCAATCCATGCATGCACTTCCTGTCTATGGTTTTAAAGGTGGGTAGTGGGTGCCAGTGTGAGCCCACAGAGGTCTGCACCCCAAAAAACCCACCTGGGCAACTGGGCATGGAGTGTGTGTGGCACAGCTGTCCTACTATCCACGCACGCAGTTTTTCTCTAAGGTTCTAGTGTTGGGCGGTGGGTGCCAGGATGGGCACACACAGGCCTGAAAGTTAGAAAACCTGACTGGGCGACTGGACACAGAGTGTGTGCGGCCTGGCTGTCCTTCAATCCAGGCATGCAGTTCCTCTGTATGGTTCTAGCTTTAGGACTTGGGTTAAAGGGTGGGCCCACACAGGCCTGCATGCCAGAAAACCCACCTTGGCAACAGGGAATGGAGTGTGTCTGGCCTGACTGTCCTTCTATCCATACACAAAGTTCGTCTGTATGGTTCTAAAGGTGGGCCATCTCTATGGTTCTAGCTTTAGGACATGGGTGAAAGGGTGGGTCCACACAGGCCTGCAAGTTAGGAAATCTGGGCAACTGGGCATGGAGTGCGCATGGCCTGGCTGTCCTTCTATCTAGGCACACATTTCCTCTCTACGGTGGTAGGGTTAGGAGGTGGGTGCCAGGGTGGGCCCATACAAGCCTGTATGCTAGAAAACCCACCTGGGAAACTTGGCACAGAGTTTATGTGGCCTGGCTGTCCTTCTTTCCACACTCAGAGCTCCTCTCTATGGTTCTAGTGTTGGGCGGTGTGTGCCAGGTTAGTCTCACACAGGCCTGCACGTCAGAAAACCCACTTGGGCAACTGGGCATGCAGTGTTTGTGGCCTGACTGTACTTATATCCACAGAATCAGTTGCTCTCTTTGGTTCTAGTGTTTGGCAGTGGGTTCCACTGTGGGTCTACACAGGCCTGTATGCCAGAAAACCCTCCTGAGCAAGTGGACAAGGAATGTGTGTGGCCTGACTGTCCTTCTATCCATGCACACTGTTCCTCTCTATGGTTCTACCAGTGTGTGGTGGGTGCCAGGGTGGGCCCACAGAGGCCTGCATGCCAGAAAAACATCCTGGACAACTGGCTGTGGAGTGTGCTCAGCCTGGCTGTCCTATCCAAGCACTCAGTTCCTCTCTATGGTTGTATTGTTAGAAGTGGTGTGCCAGTGTGGGCCCACACAAGCCTGCACCCCAGAAAACACACCTGGGCAACTGGCCATGGAGTGTGTGCAGCCTGGCTGTCCTTCTCTCCATGCACTCAGTTCCTCTCTATGGTTGTATTGTTAGAAGGCATGTGCCAGGGTGGGCCCACACAGGCCTGCAAGTTAGAAAACCTACCTGGCAACTGGCCATGGAGTGTGTGCAGCCTGGCTGTCTTTCAATCCACGCATGCAGTTCCTCTGTATGGTTCAAAAGGTGGGCAGTGGGTGCCAGGTTGAGCACACACAGGCCTGAAAGCCAGAAAACCCACCTGGGCAACTGGGTATGGAGTGTGTCTGGCCTGACTGTCCTTCTATCCATGCACGCAGATCCTCTCTATGGTTGTAGGGTTAGGAGGTGGATGCCAGGTTGGGCCCACACAGGCCTGCAGGCCAGAAAACCCACCTAGGCAACTCAGCACAGAGTGTGTGTGGCCTGGCTGTCCTTCCAACCACACTCAGAGTTCCTCTCTAAAGTTCCAGTGTTGGGCAGTGTGTGCCCGGTTGGTCCCTCACAGACTTGCATGTCAGAAAACCCACCAGGGCACGTGTGTTTTTATGGTCTGGCTGTACCTCTATCCACGGAATCAATTGCTCTCTATGGTTCCAGTGTTTGGTGGCAGGTTCCACTTTGGGTCTACACTGGCTTGTATGCCATAAAACCCACCTGGACAACTGGTTATGGAGTGTTTGCAGCCTGGCTGTCCTTCTATCCATGCACTCAGTTCCTCTCTATCATTCTAGAGTTAGGAGGAGGGTGCCAGTGTGGGCCCACACAGGCCTACACCCCAGAAAACCCAACTTGACAACTGGACACCGAGTTTGTGTTGCCTGGAAGTCCTATGCAAGCAAGCACTACTTCTCTATGATTCTAGCGTTGGGCGGCGGGTGCCAGGGTGGGCCCACACAGGCCTGCAGGATGGAAATATCAACTGGCCAACTGGGCATGGAGTGTGTCCATCCTGGCTGTCCTTCTAGCCTCATATGCAGGTCCTCTTTATGGTTCTAGTGTTGTGTAATGGGTACCAGGGTGAGCCCACACAGGCCTGTGCACCAGAAAACCCATCTCGTCAACTGGGCATGGAGTGTGTCTGGTCTGCCTGTCCTTATATACATGCATTCTGTTCCTCTCTATGATTCTCTCTTTGGCTGGTGGCTGCTGGGTTGTTTCTGCACAGGCCTGCTTGCCAGAAAACCCACCTGGGCAACTGGTGATGTAGTGTGTGGTCTGGCTAAGATGTGAAGCTTTTACAATGCATTTAACATATATAGCAATCTGCATAATTTTTACTGAAATCAACATCCTATCTTCATTTCCTCTGTTTCTGTACCTTCTAAGTCTCATTCATTCCGTCTGACTTCATGCAGTGTCTTTCCTGTGTGGCTGGACATCACTAGCTTAATGCTATCATGTTTTTACCAAAAGCAATTGCTAATTTTGTGCAGTTTTCCAGCTGACTGTTAATGCTCCATTTCCACAAAAATAGTAGCTTAGGTCCCAACAGCAGAGCCTAAAATATCTTAACTGGCTCTATACTCTGCTGCCCACTGGATACACTTCATTAAGGAACTGAGATACATTCAAGAGCATCATAGGAATGCACATTCTACAATACAATGGAACCCACACGAGTATGTCTAACCTCTTTTATCTGAGGAAATTATAAAAGGAGATCCCTCTGAGGCCTATTTCTTCCTCTATATTCATGTCAAAAATCGACATCAGCCTTGAGATGACACTGCTGCTCAGTTGAAAAACTGAGTTTTTGTCTTCATCAGTACCCTTGAGGAACTGCAGTGTTACTTTTTATAAACAGACCTTCTCCATTCTTCTGAGGATAGCAAATTGGAATTCAATTTGAACTACCCAAATTTCTACGTTCCACAATTCACATGCATTTAGATCTCTCAACTTTATTCTTTTTTTAAATTTTATTTTATTTATTTATGTATGTGTGCGAATGTACTGTCTGCATGCAGGTTTGTGCACTCGTGTCGTGCAATGCTGCGGAGGTCAGAAGAGGGTGTCGGATTCCCCTGGAACTGGAGTTCTCCTGGAATTGGAGTTTCGGATGGTTCTCGGCTGCCATGTGGGTGCTGGGGATCCAACCCGGGTCCTCTGTAAGAGCAGTCGGTGCTCTTAACCGCTAGGCCATCTCTCCAGTCCCATACTCTAAAGGAATAGAATCATTTTTGTTTTACTCTCTATCTAGTTTACTTTTAGCTTTTTTAGGTAGTTACTTTCTGGAAAATGAGCATCTATCTCTTTACAAACTCTCTTTGCCACAGAATGATGCATACATTCTGGCAAACAAAGTAATTGGGTTTCCATTCGAATTCTGGAAGTATACTTCAGAGGAAGCACATTTCCCTGCCATTCCAGGTACTGCACTTTTTTCAAAGGCTGCCAAGAAATACAATAAATTCTTCGGTAACACTGTGGGCATGTGGGTACTTGAGTGGCTAGGTAAATCTTGACTTTGCTAGCATGTGTCTGATTTGAATCAGTGTTCTAGGAAAACTGGTTTACAAAACACTCAAGGCAGTATATTAACAGCTAATCCAAACATTTTGATCCATGACCAGCAAGATCCTCAATGAGGAACAGAGGGCATAGAATTTTTGTTTTGTTCTTTGGTGTAATTCTGTATTTGTACCATTGTGTGAAATGACATCTTAGAAGAATACCACATATATTTCAAAAATGAGTCCCACAAACAGAACAGATTTTTAAAATTGTAGAAACAAAAAAAATCTGGGGCTGGAGAGATGGTTCAATTGTTAAGAGCACTAGCTGCTCTTGCAGATGACCCAGTTTATTACCAACATTTACATGGTGGCTAACAACCATCCCATCTTCAGTTCAGGGGATCTGACACCCTCTTCTGAACTCAATGACATAGAATGACACAACTGCAGCTACCTACATACAAGAAATACACTCAAACACCTAAAAAAATAGAAATATAACACC
This sequence comes from Rhizomys pruinosus, assembly GCA_009823505.1. Taxonomy (NCBI): domain Eukaryota; kingdom Metazoa; phylum Chordata; class Mammalia; order Rodentia; family Spalacidae; genus Rhizomys; species Rhizomys pruinosus. The sequence goes on from VZQC01011461.1 coordinate 195,516, forward strand.
AGAGTTGTGGCCAGGTGAAGCGGACATGTGTTGGGAATTTACGCCCCCCTCAAACCTGGAAGCTTGGGAGCACCCAGAAACCTCTCACCTCGTGTTCCAGCAAGCAGCACAGCATGGATGGTGCTAGACAATGCCCAGCAGAACACCAGCTCAGCAGTCAGGGAGCCTGATGTGCCTTGTGGCTTTGTGCCCTCCACTCTCACCCCTGGAGGCTTGGGTGTGCCCAGAAACATCCCAGCTTGGGTTGCAGCAGCAGAGTGGCACAGCCAGGCCTAGACAGGAGGCCAGCAGGTCCTCAGGGTACCAATGGGCCAAAGAGGCAAAACTCCACACTCCCCAACACCCCTGTTCATGCTCTGATGCTGAGGATCCAGCAGGCACAGTATTAGTGATTCTAGGCTGTGCAGCCAACATTGAGGAACAAGGCTGCAGGAAGCAGACTTAGTTACCTACCAGTTCTCCATACTAACATTTGAGATTAGCACCAGAATAAAAAAAAAAACACAAATCCACATGCAAAATACACACACACACACACACACACACACACAAATAAAAAATAAAATATGGGAAAATGCATAATAAAATCCACACCAAATTCTACAATTCCTACAGAAGATCTGTACAATGAAATCTCCATGGAACGAAAGTAAGACACGGACCTTAGAAAAGCAATTGTAGACATATTAAAAGAAATCAAATGATATAAAGTACAAATCAGAGAACTAAAGGGAGAGAATGAAAAACTCAGGGAGTTAATAGAATGAAAGAATAATAAACTTTGGAAACAACTAGAGGGAGAGAATGACAAACTCCAAAAAGAAGTAGAGGGAGAGATGACAAACTTCAGATGGAAGGGGAAACACTGAAAAGATCCCAGGCTGAAATGAAAAAAGAAACAAACCAACAAAGCAATGAACTACAATAAGAGAATGATAAGCTCAAAAAATAAGTGGGAATACCAAACAAATCACAGGATGAAATGAAAAGGGAAATTGACTATTCATTCAATCAACAGGAAACTATGGGAAAAATCCTCAAAAGCAGAGTGGATGAAGCAGAGAAAAGAATATCAGACATGGAGGATAACACAGAGAAACTAGGATTCTCAAGTAAAGATTATGAAAAATTAAAAAACAAAAAACAAAATAAAACAAAACAAAAAAGGAGTGGAACAACCAGGAAATGTGGAACACTATGAAAAGACCAAACCTCCGCATCATAGGGAGAGAGGAAGGAGAAGAATCCCAAGATAATAGTATTGATCAGAGAATAATAGGAGAAAATTTACCCAAACTGAAAAGAGAGAAACCCGTACAAATAAAAGAAGCACATAGAACACCAAAAAAAAAAAAAAAAAAAAGAAATTTCCCATGCTATATCTTAGTTAAAACACTAGATGCTCAAAACAAAGACAAAATACTAAAAGCCACAAGAGAAAAACAAGTTACATGTAAGGGGAAAGCTATCAAAATTACAGCTGACTTCTCAGTGTAAACTATGAAAACCAGAAGCACATGGACCAAAGTATCTCCAGTGCTAAACAACTTTAGATGCCAAACCATACTACTATACCCAGCAAAAAATGTCAATTACAGTTGAGAGAGAAATAAAAATCTTTCATGAAGTAAACAAAATGAAAGAATACAAGAATACACATCAAAAACCAACAGTTCAAAAAATACTCGAAGCAATTCAAAGGACAGAGGAAAGGACCAACTATCCCAAAGCAACTAAGGAGAGAAATTAACATAAATATAACAGAGTAAGAACAAACCTAGACCAAGAATGCCAACATAAAATAAGGTAAAAGGAAGCCACACACATCTCTCAATAATAAATAACCTCAAATATTAATGATCTAAAGTCATCAATCAAAAGACATAGACTGGGAAAATGGATTAGGAAACAAATCCATCTATATTGTGTCTACAAGAAACCCATCTCAATTTCAAGGATAGGCACCAAATTAAGGTGAAGGGATGGAAGAAAATATTCCAAGCAAATGGTATCAAAAAGCAAGAAGGGGTTGCTGTTCTAATATCAGAGAAAATAGACTCCAGAGTAAAATAAATCAGAAGAGAAAAAAAGAGCCATTAAATCCTTATCAAAGGAAAAATTAACCAGTAATATTGCACAATCTTAAATGTTTATGCACCAAACTCTGGTGCACCTAATTTTACACACACTACTCTACAGGACCTCAAGACACAGATTAATTCCAACACACTAATAGTGAGGGATTTCACTACCCAACTGAGCCCATTGGATATATCAACTGTACAAAAAATAAGGAGAGATATCAGAACTGAACAATACAATACAACAAAATCACCTGAGAGACATCTACAGAATCTTCCACCCAAACACCAGAGTACTTTCTACTCAGTGCTCCACAGAACATTCTATCATATATACAATCGACCATATACTAGGACACAAAATAAATCTCAACTAATATAAAAGATTGAAATTATTTCATGCATTCTATCAGGCCACAGTTAGATAAAGCTCAATATTACACACTTCTACTGGAGTAAGGGCCTTCTAGATTTAGAATTGGTTGCATAGTTCTCTTTGCTACTAAATAAGAAATTAATAAAAGAGAGGAACTTTGAAAAAAAAATAAGCTCAATATTAACATCAGAATAAGCCCTACTAACTACAAGAACACATAGAGACTAAACAATGCAATCCCGAATAATGAATGGGGCAGGGAAGAAACAAAGAACAAAATGAAAGTATTCATGGAACTAAATGAAAAAGAAGATAAACACAACAAAACCTGTGGGATACTTTAATAGTAGTCCTAAGTGGGAAATGTATAGAACCAAGTGCCCATATTAAAAAAAGAGAAAGGGGCCAGGAGTAGTGGCTCGTGTCTTTCATCCCAGGCCTCAGGAGACAGAGGCAGGTGGATCTGTATTAATTCAAGGCCAGCTTGGTCTACATAGTGAGCTCCAGGCCAGCTGGGACTAAAGGGAGACCCTGTCTCAAAAAATACCAAAAAGAAAAAGAGAAAGGGAACCAATAAATGAACTAACACTATAGCTAAAAACACTTGAGAGACAACAAAACCCAACAGACAGGAAGAAATAATAAAAATAAGAGCAGAAATCAATTACATAGAAAGAAAGGAAACAATACAAAGAATCAACGAATCAAAAAACTGGTTCTTTGAAAAGATAAACAAAATAGACAGACCTCTAGTCCAGTTACCAAAAAGAAAGAGCAACTCCAAATCAACAGCATTCATGACGAAAGGGGAAACATCAAAACAAAGAAATGATCTAAACAATCATACGAGAATACTTTAAAACATATAATCCATTAAGATTGAAAACTTAAGAGAAATGGATGAATATCTGAAATCCTGGGACTAAACGGATGTTTAACTAAGAAGAGATTGACAGTTTAAACAGACCCATAATATTTGAGGAAAATGAAGATTTAATAAAAATTAAAACCTCCTAACTAAAAGAAAAGCCCAGGCCCAGATTGTTTCACACCAGAATTCTATAAGACATTTAAAGAGGTCTTACAACCATTACTACTCAAATTGTTCAGAAGGATACAAACAGAAAGAAATCTCCCAAGTTCCTTCCATGAACCCAGTATCACACTAATACCTAAAGCAGACAAAGACACAACCAAAAAAGAAGACTATAGACCCATCTCATTAATGAATATAGATGTACAAATTCTCACCTGTAGGGAGGGGGACATGGGTCTTGATTTGATTAGTAACATAATCTTGTTACATATATATATATATATATATATATATATATATGAAAAAATAAAAATATACAAAGACCAACTTGCTGACAGAAAAATATAATCAACAAAATACTTGTAAATTGCTTACAGCCTCACATCAAAAAGATCATCCATCATGACCAATTTGGATTCATACTGGAGATGAAGGGATGGTTCAACTTATGTAAATCAGAATATTTCATAAAACACATAAATGGTCTGCAAGACAAAAATCACACTATCATCTCAATTTATGCAACAAAAGCCTTTGATAAGATCCAGTATCCCATCATGTTTAAAGTTCTAGAGGGAACTGGACTGAAGGGAACATTCCTTAATATCATGAAAGCCATATACAACGAACCCACAGCCAACATCATCCAAAGTGTAGAAAAATTAGAATTCTCCTTAAAGGCAGGAACCTGGGATGGCTGCCCCCTATGGCTACTCCTCTTCAACACTGGCTCAGGCAATAAGGCAAGAATGGGAAATTATAGGAGTACTTATTGGAAAAGAGGAAGTCAAACTATCCCTTTTCGCAGATGATATGATAGTTTACCTAAGGGAAGCTAAACACTCCACCAGAAAACTCCTAGAAATGATTAAGTGATTCAGTAATGTAGCTGGATACAAAATTAACCAAGAAAAATCAGTAGCCTTTTTTTTTACATAAACAACAAGTAACTGGAGAAGGAATATAAGCAGATTTTCCCACTCACAATAGCATCAAAGTTATATAAAATACCTAGAAACAAACCTAACCAAGGACACCAAATATCTCTACAAAAAAAAATTAAACCCATGAAGGAGATTAAAGATCACATCAAAATATGGAAAGACCTCCCATGCTCATGGATTGGAATAATTAATATAGTAAAAATGTCAATTCTACCCAAACTAATATACAGAGTCAATGCAATCCCAATCAAATTCCTCATGTGTTTCTTCACAGACTTGGGAAAAAAATCCTTAAATTCATATGGAAAAACAAAAGACTTTGAATAGCTAAAGCAACACTCAGTGTAAACTGCAATACAGGGGGGAGGTCACTTTATGAGACTTCAAACTATATTGCAGGGCTATAGTCATAAAGACAGCCTGGAAATGGCACAAAAACAGATCTGTTGGCCAATGCAACAAAATTGAAGATCCAAACTCAAACTCATACAATTTCAGCCACCTCATATTCGACAAAGCCCTCCCCCCAAATCTCAATTGAGGAAATATAACATCTTCAGCAAATGGTGCTGGCAAAACTGGATCACCATTTGTAGAAGAACAAAATTAAACCCCATACCTCTCAACATGTACAAAAATCAACTCCAAGTGGATCAAAGATCTCAATGTGAAACCCCAACCCTTGAGGTGATAGAAGGAAAAGTTGGCAGCAGCCTACAAGACATAGGCCTAGAAAAAGACTTTCTAAATCAAACAGCAGTTGCATGGGAAATAAGGTCATCAGTTGACAACTGAGAGCTCATCAAACTCAAAAGCTTCTGTACAGTGAAAGAAACAATCAAAGAAGTCAAGAGAAAACACCAAGAGAGGGAGGAAACCTGCACCAGTGATACATCTGACAGAGCATTAACATCCAGAATATATAGATTACTCAAAAAACAAAGAATTAAGAAAACAAATGACCTACTCAAAAGATGGAGTAAAGAGATGAACAGAGAATTCACCAGTGAAGAAGAAAAGATGGCTGAGAAACATCTTAATAAATGTACAACATCATTAATAATTAAGGAAATGCAAATTAAAACCACACTAAGAAATCATCTCACTCCAATAAGACTGTCTAAGATAAAGAGAACAAAAGACATAAAATGCTGGAGAGGTTGTGGGGAAAGGGGAACATTTATTCACTGCTGGTGGGAATGTAAACTCATACAATCACTATGGAAAGCAGTGTGGAAAACCCTTAAAAGACTCAAAATGATACTACCACCTGAATCAATCATATCATTCCTTGGTACATATCCGCAAGACTCATCTTACCTCAAAGTTACATGCACATCTATGATCATTGCAGCTCTATTCACAATAGCAAAGAGCTGAAATCAACCCAAGTGCCCCTCAATCAATGAATGGATACAGAAAATATGGTACATCTACAGAATGAAGCTCTATGCAGTAGTAAAGAAAGATGACATCAGGAACCTTGCAGTAAATGGATGGAACTTGAAGCCATTATGCTAAATGAAGTAACACAATCCCAGAAAAATGAATGCCTAATTGGTTCCCTCATTTGTGGATTCTAATACCAAATCCCCAGCTGAAACACAAGCTGAATAAAGTTATTGTTATATTTCTTTTTTATCTGAAAACAACTGTGCTGTTATAATGTGAATCTCTTAATGGTCTCTAGAATTGATCTACCACTTAGTTTCTTTTTTTTCCCCATCCAAGCCCCACCCCCCTATTCATGCATTCTGCCTTATATGTAAAGTCCTGTCTGTATCTTTTTCTCAAGTTATTTAATAAAACTTTTTTGATGCAGAAGTTTACTGTTTGGGTAAGTTCTTTGAGCAAGTGTATTTGTTGCTGTTGTTCCCTTTAGTTTTTTTTTTTCTCTAAAAGGTTCTGGGATCATCAGCCCCATCTCAGTGTCTTAAGTGCTCAGATCACCAGCTCCATCTCAGCTTCTTGAGTGCTAAGATCACCAGCTCCATCTTAGAATCTTGAGTGCTGGGATTCTGGGCTTCATCTCAGCATCATGAGTCCCTGGATCATGGGCTCCATTGTGGAGTATTGAGTGTTGGGATGACAGGCTCCAAAAAGATCTGGGATAACCAGCTCCATCTCAGGATCTTGACTGCTGTGACCACCATCTCTATCTCTGCATCTTGAGTACTGGGACCCGGGGCTTCATCTTAGCTTCTTGAGTGCTGGGATCACCAGCTTCATCTCAGCATTTTGAGAGCTGGGATAGCCAGCTGCATCTAGCCATCTCTAGGGCTGGGATCACCAGCTCCATCTCAGCTTCTTAAGTACTGGTATCACCAGCTCCATCTTAGTAACTTGAGTCCTAGGATCACAGGATCCTTCTCCACTTCTTGAGTCCTGTGATCACGAGATTCATCTCAGCGTCTTGAGTGTTGGGATCACCAGCTCCATCTTGGTGTCCTGAGTGCTGGGATCATAGGTTCCATCTCTGTATGTTGAATCCTGGGATTATAGTCTCCATCTAGGGGTCTTGAGTCATGATCATGGGCTTCATCTCAGCATCTTTAGTGCTGGGATAACCAGCTCCATCTTGGCATCTTGAGTGCTGGGATCCCGGGCTCCATCTCTGTGTCTTGAGTCCTGGGATCCTAGGTCCATCTCAGGGACATAAGTGCTGGGATCACAGGCTCCATCTTAGCCCCTACTACTTAGTTTCAGACATTGTGATTTCCATATATGGGTGGAGGGTATGTATTCATATTTTAGTGTAATATAAAATTAAAGGGATATTAGTGAATGCCTAAAACATTTTGGAATTAACATACAGTTTAATCTCAGATGTCATAATTTTGATACATATGTGATGGTTATATAGGCATATGTATGAACAATAAAAAGGTGAGGGAACAACAACAACAACATAAAAATTGAGTTAAAGAACTGACTGATAAAGTTAAATTTTGTCAAAACACCAAGCCTCTGCAGAGAAAATCTTTGGAAAGACTGAGAAAATGATGTAAGACAAGTATGGCTGATGTCATGGACTGGGATGGGGTATGGGGCAGGGAGAGAGGAATGCATCTAAATGGGACTGAAAGATGATATATGAAGTATATAAAGCATCAATAAAATTATTAAAAATAGAAATAATATAAAAATAAGAAAGAAAAATACCAAATGATGTTCCTTCAATATGGAGATAGGTTTCCACTTTTACTAAAATGCTCATTTCAAAATGTCTGCTTATTCCATTTACTCATCCAATACAGATAGGGAGATACATAGATAGATATATACACACAAGGATAGACATAGATAGAAAACAGGTACTGGGTGACATGTCATAGTTGTGGCTGTAAAAAAATAATCCTAATTGGTGGATTTTCATGAAATTTTTATTCAGATTGAGGAAATGAACAATGAACATGTAAACAAGAACTTGATTCAGTGTAGGTTATCCTATGAAGGAAAAAAAAATGAATGACAGGCTCTACAGTACAAGCAGGAAGTTGACTATAGGTGATGTGTAAGTAATGAGAAGGAACTTGGATGTGTATAAAATATAAGAAACTTCATACTGGGACACAAAAGAAACCTCAACAAATATAAAAGGATTGAGATAATTTCATGCATTCTGTCAGACCACAGTGTAATAAAGCTCAATATTAATACCAGAATAAGCACGCCTAGCTACAAGAACACATGGAGACTAAACACAATCCTGAATAATGAATTGCTCAGGGAAGAAATAAAGAATGAAATAAAAGAATTCATGGAACTCAACAAAAAAGACAATGCAACACAATAAAAGCTGTATGTTACTATAAAGTAGTCCTGAGTGCTCAGAGCTTAGATGAGGAAATTCCCAGGACCACCTGAAGCACAGATTACAAAGGGAAGAGTGAGGTAGACTTCCAATAGAAAGCCTAAAACTTAGACAAGTCAACACTCCATAAGCAAGGAGAAAAACAAATCAATCAAACAAAAAATGAAGGCACCTGAAGAAGGCAAGCAATGCAAGCCTTCAATACAGTGAAGAGGCATTTGGGATTCGCATTGGTATACAGGCAAAGAGAAACCCACATACCAGGGACAAGACAAGACAAAGGGACAACATGGCAAAGGTGCAGGATAATCCCACATCAAGCTCTACCAATCCTGTGGGAGATTCCTACAGTGTGATTCCCCTGTGGATGGCCCAGGACACAGATCATTGAGGAATAATTTCAGACATATTCAAACAAATCAAAGAATATAAAGAACAAGTCAGAGAAATAAGGACAGAGAATGAAAAACTAAAGAAGGACCTAGAGAGAGAGAGATTGACAAACACTAGAAAGAACTAGAGGGAGAAAATGACAAATTCTGGAAGGAAGTGGAAACACTGAAAAGATCCCATGTTGGAATCAGAAAGGAAACCAAACAGCAAAGCAAAGAGCTACAGGAGGATATTGAGAAGCTCCAAAAGGAAGTGAAAATACTAAGGAAATCACAAGATGAAATGAAAAAGGAAATTGAACACTCAGCAATCAAGAGGAAAGGAATGGAAAAAGCCTCAGAAGTAGAATGGAGGAAGCAGAACAAAGAATATCAGACATGGAAGATAACACAGAATGACTAAAACCCTCAAATAAAAATTATGAAAAATTTGAAAATACACAAAAGTGGAACAACCAGGAATTGTGGGACACTATGAAAAGATAAAACCCCTGCATCATAGGGATAGAGGAAAGAGAAGAATCCCAAGAGAATGGTATTGATCAGATCTTCAACAGAATAATAGATGAAAATTTCTGCAAACTAAAAAAGACAAACCAATACAAACACAAGAAGCACATAGAACTCCAGACAAGATCAGAAAAGAAACTCCCCACGCCATATCATAGTTAAAATGCTAGACACCCAAAACAAAGTCAAAATTCTGAAAGCAACAAGAGAAAAACAACAAGTTACATATAAGGGGAAACCCATCAGAATTACAACTGACTTCTCAGTGCAAACTATGAAAGCAAGAAGAACATGGAGCAAAGCATTGCCAGTGTTAAAGAACTATAGATGCCAACCCAGGTTACTATACCCAGAAAAAAGGTCAGTTATAGTTGAAGGAGATGAAAAAACATCTTCCATGTCATAAACAAGATGATAGAATACATGTCCTGAAAACCAACCAATCAGAGAACACTTGAAGCAATTCAAAGGACAGAAGAAAGGAGCAACTATCCCCAGGCACCTAGGAAGAGAAATTAATAAAAGCATAACTGAAGAAGTAGAAATCTAGACCAAAAATGCAAATGGATTATATGCTGAAAGGAATCAACACACATCTTTCAGTTATAACCTTAAATATTAATGGACTAAACACCCCAAATAAAAGACATAGACTGGGATATTGGATTAGGAAACAGAACCCATCTGTATGCTGTCCACAAGAAACACATCTCACCCTCAAGGATAGGCACCACCTTAAAGTGAAAGGATGGAAAAAATATTCCAAGCAAATGGTACCAAAAAAAAAGCAGATGTTGCTATTTTAATATTAGATAAAATAGACTTCAAAGTAAAAGAAATCAGAAGAGACAAAGAAGGTCATTACATCTTTATCAAAGGAAAAATTGACCATGAATATTTCACAATCATGAATATATATGCACCAATCTCTGGTGCAAAAAACTTTATAAAGACAATTCTCCAGGACCTCAAGGCACAGATTAACAACAATACACTCATAGTAGGGGACATCAATACTGCACTGAGCCTTTTGGATAGGTCAAGAGGACAAAGAATAAACAGACATCTGAACTGAATGATATGATAGACCAAGAAGAGATTGACAGCTTAAACAGGCCCATAATACATGAAGAAATGGAAGATGTACTAAGAAACCTCCCACCTTAAACAAACCCAGCCCCAGGTGGTTTCATGGCAGAATTCTATAAAACATTTCAAAAAGATTTACAACCATTATTACTCAAATTGTTCAGAAGGATATGGAGAGATTTCTCCCACATTCCTTCTATGAAGCCAGCATCACTCTAACACCAAAAACAGGCAAAGATTAAACCAAAAAGGAGAACTATAGATTCATCTCATTAATGAACACAGATGCAAAAATTCTCAACAAAATACTTGCAAACCTCATACGGACCCACATTAAGAAGATCATTCATCATGACCAACTTGGATTCCTACCAGAGATGCAGGGATGTTTCAACATATGAAAATCAATAAATATCATAAAACCTATAAATGGACTGAAAGACAAAAACCACATGATCCTCTCAATTGACACAGAAAAAGCCTTTGACAAAATCCAGCATCCCTTCATGCTTAAAGTCCTAGAGGGAATAGGATTGGAGGGATCATTCGTCAATCTCCATGGAATCAAAGCCATATACGGGAAACCCATAGTCAATGTCATCCTAAATGGAGAAATGAAAGAAGCATTCCTTTTAAAGGTAAGAACTTGGCAAGACTGCCCCCTGTCACCACTCCTCTTCAATATAATGCTTGAAGCACTTGCTACAGAAATAAGGCAACAAGAGGAAATTAAAAGAATACAAATTGGAAAACAGGAAGTCAAGCTATCCCTTTTTGCTGATGCTATGATTTTTACTTACAGGATGCTGAAAACTCCCCCCAGAAATGTCCTAGAAACGATTAAGAGCTTCAGTAAAGTGGCAGGATACAAAATTAACCTAGAAAAATCAATAACCTTTCTTTACACCAACAACAAGCTACCAAAGACGGAATACAAAGAGAACTTCTCATTCACAATAGGCTCAAAAGCAATAAAATGCCGAGGAACAAATCTAACCAAAGACACCAAAGATCTCCACAAAAAAAGAAATTTAAACTCCTGAAGAAGGAAATTGAAGAAGACATCAGAAGATGGAAAAACCTCTGATGCTCATGGATTGGGAAAATTAATATAGTAAAAATGTCCATTCTATCCAAACTCTTGTACAGATTTAATGCAATCCCAATTAAAGTCCCCAAGAGTTTCTTCATAGGCTTGGGAAAAAATCTTTAATTTCATTTGGAAAAATGAAAATCTCCGAATAGACAAAGCAACCGTGAGCAAAAAGAGCAATACAGGGGGATGTCTACACCAGACTTCAAACTATACTACAGTGCTATAGTCATAGAAACAGCTTGGTATGGGCACAAAACCAGACCCTTTGACAAATGGAGCAAAACTGAAGATCCAAACTTGAGCACATACAATTTCAGACACCTCATACTTGACAAGGGGGGCAAGAAGACACAATGGAGGAAAGACAGCATCTTCAGCAAGTGGTGTTGGCAAAACTGGATCACCACTTGTAGAAGAATGAAATTAGACCCCTACCTCTTGCCCTGTACAAAGTCAACTCTAGATGGATCAAAGACCTCAGCGTGAAACCCAAAACTCTGAAAGTGATAGAGGAAAACGTTGGCAGCAGCCCACAAGACATAGGCGTAGGAAGAGACTTCCTATGTCAGACAGCAGCTGCACAAGAATGAAGGTTGGCAATCAACAAATGGGACCCCATTAAACTCAAAAGCTTCTGTCCGTCAAAGGAAACAATCAAGGAGGTGAAGAGGAAACCCACAGAGTGGGAGGAAACCTTCACCACAGATACATCTGACAAAGCATTGATTTCAAGAATATATAAACTACTCAAAAAAAAAAAAAAAAACAAAGAAGAAAGAAAACAAATGACCCACTCTAAAGGTGGAGCAAAGAGCTGCACAGATACTTCACAAGTGAGGAATTAGTGATGGCTGAGAAACATCTTAAAAAGTGTTCAATGTCACTAATAATTAAGGAAATGCAAATTAAAACCACTTTAAGATATCATCTCACTCGGATAAGACTGGCTAAGATCAAGAAAACAAATGATACTCAGTGCTGGAAACGTTGTGGGGAAAGGGAAACACTCATCCACTGCTGGTGGGAATGTAAACTCATAGAGCCACTATGGAAAGCAGTGTGAAGAAGCCTTAAAAGACTTGGAATGAACTTGCCACCTGACCCAGCCATACCACTCCTGGGTATATACCCACCAGACTCATCTTATTGCAGAGATACATGCACAGCCATGTTTATTGCATCTCTCTTTACAATAGCAAAGAGCTGGAACCAACCCAAGTGCCCCTCAACTGATGAGTGGATAGAGAAAATGTGGTACATCTACACAATGGAGTTCTATGCACTGGTAAAGAAAGATGACATCATGAGGTTTGAAGGTAAATGGATGGAGCTAGAAGATATCATGCTAAGTGAAGTAACACAGTCCCAGGAAAACCAATGATGAATGGTATCCCTCATCTGTGGAAGCTAGCACCAATTACCTAATTGTATGGCAAACTGACCAACGTTAATATCATCTGAAAACAATAGTGCAATTATATTGTGAATCCACAAAAAATAAATAAATAAAAATTAAATAAAAAAGTAGTACTAAGAGGGAAATTTATAGTACTAAGTCCCCACATTATAAAACAAAAAGGGAACAAATAATTGATCTAATAATACAAATTAAAACACTTGAGACACAACAAATGAGACATAAATGAAACTGACAGGAATAAATAACAAAAGACAGAGGAGTAATCAATTAAATAGAAACAAAACTATTCAAAACTCAATGAATTCAAAAGTTGGTTCTTTGAAAATGAACAAGATAGACAGAACTCTAGCCCAGTTAACCAAAAGAAATAATTAGCAGCTCCAAATTAATAATATTTTTGATGAAAAGTGAAACATCACAACAGATAAAGAAAAGATCCAGACAATCATATGAGCATATTTCAAAAATCTATACTCTACTATGTTTGAATTCCAAAGACAAATGGATGGATGTCTGAAACCCTGAGAACCAACAAAGCTTAACCATGAGAAGGTTGACAGTTTAAACAGACCCACAATGTTTGAGAAAATTGAGAACATAATAAAAAACCTCCCAACTGAAAAAAGCCCAGGTCCAGATGGTTTCACAGCAGAATTCTATAAAACATTTAAAGAGGTTTAGAAACAACCATTAATACTCAAATTATTCAGAAGGATTCAAACAGAGGGAAACCTTCCATACTCCTTCTATGAAGCCAGCATCATTCTAATACCAAAACAAGGAAAGGCACAACCAAAAAAAATAAAACTATAGACCCATCTCATTTAAGAACACAGATACAAAAATTCTCAAAAAAATTCTTGCAAATTGCATACAGACCCACATAAAAAATATCACCTGTCATGATCATGTTGGATTCATACTAGAGATGCAGGGATGTTTCAACATACATAAATCAATAAATATCATAAAACACATAAATGGACTGAAAGACGAAAATCACATAAGCATCTCAATTGATGCAGAAAAAGCTTTTGATAAGATCCAACATCCTGGGGGCTGGAGAGATAGCCTAGCGGTTAAAAGCACTGACTGCTCTTGCAGAGGACCCAGGTTCGATCCCCAGCACCCACATGGAGGCTAAGAACCATCTGTAACTCCAATTCCAGGAGAACTCCAGTCCCAGGTGAATCTGAGACCCTCTTCTGACCTCCGTGGCATTGCACGACATGGGTGCACAAACCTACATGCAGACAGTACATTCATACACATACAAAAATATATAAAATAAAAAAAGTAAAATATAAGATCCAACATCCCTTCATATTTAAAGTTGTAGAGGGAATTGGACTTAAGGGAACATTCTTAAATATAATTAAAGGCATAATCAAACCCACAGCCAACATCATCCTAAATGGAGAAAAATTAGAACTATTCATCTTAAAGGTGGGAACTCATCAAGGTTGCTCCCTATCACCACTCCTCTTCAATATAGTGCTTGAAATGCTTGCTAGGGCAATAATGCAAGAAAGGGAAATTAAAGCAGTACTACTTGGAAAAGAGGAAGTCAATTTATCTTTTTGCAGATGATAAGAAAGCTTAAATGAAGGATGTTAAAAACTCCACCAGAAATCTCCTAGAAATGATTAAGAGTTTCAGTAATGTGGCAGGATACAAAATTAACATAGAAACAGCTGTATTATTTCTTTACACCAACAAAAATCTACTTGAGAAGGACTACAAAGAGACCTTCTTCCTCACAATAGCCTCAAAAAGATAAAGTACCTGGGAACAAACCTAACCAAAGACAGCAAAGATCTCTACACCAAAAATTTTAAATCCCTGAAGAAGGAGGTTGAAGATGACATCAAAAGATGGAAAAAGTTCCCATGCTCATGGATTGGAAAAATTAATGTAGTAAAAATGTCCATTCTACCCAAATTAATATACAGATTAAATGTAGAGAGTTTCTTCACAGATGTGGGGAAAAAAATCCTTGAATTCATATGGAAAAACAAAAGACCCCTAATATCTAAAGCAACCCTGAGTGGAAAATGCAATACAGGGGGAAATCACCCTGGCAGATTTTTTTTTTATATTTTTGAGACACGGTCTCCCTTTTAATCCCAGCTGGCCTGGAGCTCACTCTGTAGACCAGGCTGGCCTTGAACTCACAGAGATCCACCTGCCTCTGCCTCCCGAGTGCTGGGATTAAAGGCGTGTACCACCATGTCCAGCTCCACCTTAACAGATTTCAAGGTAAACTACAAGGCTATAATCGTAAAGACTACCTGGTACTGGCACTAAAATAGACCCATTGACCAATGGAAAAAAATTGATGATCCAAAATTGAGCTCATACAATTTCAACCACCTCATATTCGATAAAAGGGCCAAAAATGCTCTTTGGAAGAAAGATAACATCTTCTGCAAATGGTGCCAGCAAAACTGGATTACCATATGTAGAAGAACAAAAATAAATGTCTACCTCTCACCCTGTACAAAAATTAACTCCAAATGAATCAAAGACCTCAATGTGAAACCTGAAACTCTGAAGGTGATAGAAGAAAATGTTTATAACAATCTGCAAGACATAAGAATAGGAAAAGTCTTTCTAAATCAAACTGCTCAGGAAATAAGGTAAAGAGCAGACAAGTGGGACCTCATGAAACCCAAAAGCTTCTGTACAGCAAAAGAGACAATCAAGGAAGTGAAGAAAAACCTTGACCCTTGATACATCTGACAGAGCATTAACACCCAGAATATTTAAACTACAAAAAAAAGGAAGTAAGAAAATAAATGACTCACTCAAAAGATGGAGTAAAGAGCTGAACAGAAACTTCACCAGTGAGGAAGTAAAGATGGCTTAGAAACATCTTAAAAAGTGTTCAACATAGCTAATAATTAAGGAAATGCAAATTATTACCACTCTAAGGTATTGTCTCACTCCAATACGACTGTCCTAAGATAACGATAACAAAATACATCAAATGCTGGAAAGGTTGTGGGAAAAGGGGAACACTTATCCATTGCAGGTGGGAATGTAAACTGGTACAACCACTGTGGAAAGCAGTGTGGACTTCCCTTAAAAGACACAAAACGAAGGGCTGGAGAGATAGCCTAGCAGTTAAGAGCACTGACTGCTCTTATAGAGGACCCAGGTTCGATCCCCAGCACCCATATGGTGGCTAAGAACCGTCTGTAACACCAATTCCAGGAGAACTCCAGTTCCAGGGGAATCTGAGACCCTCTTCTGACCTCCGTGGCATTGCATGACAAGGGTGTACAAACCTACATGCAGACAGTACATTCATGCACATACAAAAGTAAATAAAAAAATTTTTAAAAAACATGGTTTAAATAAAAAAGGCACAAAATGAGCCTGACCCAGCCATACCACTCCTAGGTATATACCCACAACACTCATCCTACTGCAAAGATACATGCACAACTATGTTTATTGCAGCTCTTTTCATAGTAGGGAAGAGTTGGAACCAACCCAAATTTCCCTCCACAGGGGACTGGATAATAAAAATGTGGTACATCTACACAATGGATTTCTATGCATCAGTAAAGAAAGATAACATCATGAACTTTGCAGGTAAATGGATTGAAATTATAGCCATTATGCTAAGTGAAGTAACAGTACCAAATAAAAAAGCAAAACGGGGAATGGATTCCCTCATTTGTTCATGCTAGTACCAAATCCTCCAACTAAAAGTCAAGCTGAGCAACATTATTGTTATATATCATTCTAGCTGATAGCAACTGTGATGTTTTAATATGAATCTCTTAATTAGTCCTGGAATTAATTTACCACTTATTTTCAGACATGATAATTAATATATATGGGCAGAATACTTTAGAGCAATATAAAATCAAAAGTAAAAAAAAAAAAGTGAGGTCCTGAACATATACTGGGGTAAACACACAGTTTATTCCTGGAGGACATAATTCTGGTACATATACAACATGTATAAAGGCATACTTTGGAGCAATATAATTGGGAGGGAGCCATAGCAACAACACGACTGGCTCAAAGAACAGAGTGATGTAGTTAAATTCTGCCCCCCCCCCAAATAAACCTTTGCAAAGAAAACCTTTAAAAAGACTGAGAGAAAGATGCAGGGCGTGCACGTCAGAATGCATGAACTGGGTTGGAGTAGGAGGAAGGGAAAGAGGAATATGTCTTAATTGAACTAAAAATGATGTCTGAAACACACAAATCACGAATAAATGTATTATTATATAAAAAAATGGAAGTAGAGGAAACAGCACCCTAAGCAGTGGTAAGTTCACTGAAGTACAAAGAGCTTAGGGTTCTTAATGAAAATGAAAGAATTCCATGTATAACTTGAATCAGGACCAAGGTCCCTTAGCCTAGATCTGCCCTCCACTGAGATATACTGGCATGGTTAATACTGAGTGTCAATTTGAAAACATATGGGTTCAATAAAGAGAAAATCCTATTGCCGTACATGGAAGAAATTATTTTGTTTAAATTAATTGATATTGGAATATATATTCTAATATGTAACATTATTCTCTAGGTTGGGTTCTTGGAATGCATAAATATGAGATAGATAACTGAGCGATGACATTCATTACTGTCAGCTTCCTGACTCAGATTAAATGTGACCAGATGCTGATGACTACTGTCCCCAAGACTTCTTTCTTTTTGTTTAATTGTGCACATATTTTTATTCAAAAGATATCTCCGGTACCCGGGGGGTTAAGTAAAAATATTTTATTTTAAGTTAAGCATGCTGAAATGGACATGAATTACTTAAGAGATACAGCTAGCTGAACCCCAATTTTGGATCCACAAATAGCCAGCAGGTTCAGGTAGGAAGAGTTAGATTTAGAAATAGTTACCAAAAAACCCACGAGAAGACAAGAGAGCAATACACATTTTATCTAAAAACAGATTTTGTATACAGAATTAAAGAGAAAGGTATTATATTAAGTGGCCATGGCTTAAAATTATCTGAAAAAAAATTGTTCCCCTTTTTTTTCTTTTGTTTTGATTTTTGTTTTCCTTTTTTTCGCATTGAGAATTTATTTTTTTTATTTTGTCACAGTTTTTTTTCTCTTTATCAAATCTAGACACGTGTCCCCCACCCTATCCCCACACCCCACCAGAGCTCATGTATTCTGCCAAACATGCTTTTCATCTCTTTCTCAGTCTTTCCCAAAATTCTCCATGTGGAAGTTGACTGTTTTGAGCAGAAGTTCACTGTTTCAGTCAGTTCCGTGATGCAGTCCTTTATGTTGTTGTTGTTGTTGTTGTTGTTGTTGTTGTTGTTTCCAATAAGCATCACTCCCAACTGCTTGGACAAAAGCTCAAGGGGCCGTGCACAATAAATACTTACAACTAGGTAATTGGCACTAGCATCCACAGATGAGGGATACCATTCATCACTTGTTTTTCTGGGACTGTGTTACTTCATTCAGCATGATGTCTTCTAGCTCCAGCCATTTTCCTGCAAAGCTAATGATGTCATCTTTCTTTATTGCTGCATAGAACTCCATTGTGTAGATGTACCGCATTTTCTCTATCCACTCATCAGTTGAGGGGCATTTGGGTTGGTTCCAGCTCTTTGCTATTGTGAAGAGAGCTGTAATAAACATGGCCATGCATGCATCTCTGCAGTGGGGAGTCTTGAGGGTACTTGCCTTGGAGTGGTATGGCTGGGTCGGGTGGCAATTTCACTCCAAGTCTTCCAAGGGTTCTCCACACTGCTTTCCATAGTGGCTATACGAGTTTACATTCCCACCAGCAGTGGATGAGTGTTCCGCTTTCCCCACAACCTCCCCAGCACTTGGTATCATTTGTTTTCTTGATCCTAGCTAGTCTTATTGGAGTAAGATGATATCTTAAAGTGGTTTTGATTTGCATTTCCTTAATGATTAGTGATGTTGAGCATTTCTTAAGGTGTTTCTCAGCCATCTCTAAGTCCTCACTTGTGAAGTCTCTGTTCAGCTCTTTGCTCCATCTGTTGAGTGGGTCATTTGTTTTCTTTCTTTGTTTTTTGAGTAGTTCTTATATTCTCGAAATCAGTGCTTTGTCAGATGTTTCTGGGGTAAAGTTTTCCTCCTCACTCTGTGAGATTTCTCTTCACTTCCTTGATTGTTTCTTTTGATGTACAGAAGCTTTTGAGTTTAATGAGTTCCCATTTGTCAATTGTCGACCTTAATTCTTGTGCAGCTGCTGTCTGATTTAGGAAGTCTTTTCCTATGCCTATGTCTTATAGTCTGCTGCCACTTTTTTCTTCTATCGCCTTCAGAGGTTGGGGTTTCACGTTGAGGTTCTTAATACATCTGGAGCTGACTTTTGTACAGGGCGAGAGTTAGGGGTTTAGTTTCATTCTTCTACAAGTGGTGATCCAGTTTTGCCAACACCACTTGCTGAAGATGCTCTCTTTTCTCCTTTGTGTCTTCCTGGACCCCTTGTCAAATATGAGATGGCTAAAATTGTATGTGCTCAAGTTTGGATCTTCAGTTTTCTTCCATTTGTCAAGAGGTCTGTTTTTGTGCCAGTACCAGGCTGTTTTTATGACTATAGCCCTGTAGTATAGGTTGAAGTCTGGTATAGAGAACACCCTGTGTGGCTCTTTTCACTCAGGGTTGTTTTGGCTATTTGGGTCTTTTGTTTTACCAAATGAATTTAAGCACTTCTTTTTTCCAAGCCTGTGAAGAAAGTTTTAGGGATTTTAACTTGGCTTGCATTAAATCTTTACAAGAGTTTGGGTAGAATGGACATTTTTACAATGTTAATTTTCCCAATGCATGAGCATGGGAGATTTTTCCATCTTCAGTTATCTTCTTCAATTTCTTTCGTTAAGTGTTTAAAATTTTTGTTGTAGAGATTTTTGGTTTCTTTGGTTAGGGTTGTTCCTAGGTATTTTATTGATTTGAGGCTATTGTGAGTCTGAAAGTCTCCTGGAATTCCTTCTCCAGTTGCTTGTTGTAGGTGTAAAGAAAAGGCCACTTATTTTTTCAGTATAATTTTGTATCCTGCCACTTTGCTGAAGCTGTTAATCGTTTCTAGGAGATTTCTGGATGGTTTTTTAGTTTTTGTTTACTTAAGTTTCCCTTAAGTAAACAATCATATCATCAGCAAATAGGGATAGCTTGACTTCCTCTTTTCCGATTAGTATTTATTTATTTATTTATTTATTTATTTATTTGGTCTTTTTGAGACAGGTTCTCCCTGTAGCACCAGCTGTCTTGAAACTCACTTTGTAGACCAATCTGGCCTTGAACTCACAAAGATCTGCCTGCCTCTGCCTCCTGAGTGCCAAGATTAAAGGTGTGCACCACAACGCCCAGCTACTAGTAGTTCTTTTATTTCATTTTCTTGCCTTATTGCTCTAACAAGTGTTTCAAGCACTATATTAAAGAGGAGTTGTGACAGGGGTAGCCTTGCCGAGTTCCTACCTTTAAAGGGAATGTTTCTGTCATTTCCCCGTTTAGGATGATATTGGCTGTGGGTTTCCTGATTATCGCTTTGATTACATTGAGGAATGATCACTCCAATCCAATTCCCTCTAGGACTTTAAGCGTGAAGGGATGCTGGATTTTGTCAAAGGCTTTCTCCGGAGTGGTTTTGGTCTTTCCATCCAAATCATATATACATCCCATATATACTGAGGCCAAACAATATTTGGGAAACACAAATTAGACTCTATAAGACATAAAGAATAATACAGGGTATGAACTGAATTGGGGACACCAGTGGGGGAGATCTGAGAGTTAATGGGGCAGAGTCTGAATATGAACAAATCATATTAAATGAGGTTCTAAATTAATCAGTAAAATATTATTTTAAATAGATGAGATAAAGAGAAGCCATAGGATTTAAGCTTATTTCCTCAGTTACTCATTGGTAGAGCCAGAATTTTAATGAGGTTTATATGAATGAAACACCCAATCCTAAACCAATAGGTTATACACCTATTGGTATCCCAAATCATAAACATTGATGATGTTTATTGATTTTCATATGTTGAACCATCCCTGCATCTCTGGTATGAATCCAACTTCGTCATGATGGATGATCTTCTTGCCAAGACTTCTTAGCACAATGAAATGCAACCTCTAACGGTGAGCCAAAGTTAACAGTCTATCTTAAATTGCTTTTGTCATCATATTCCATCGTAACATCTGGAAAGTTAATTAAGGAGTATATCAAAGGACTAAATAAAGGATAGCATTATTGTCTACAAGCTCATACTCACAAACAATTCTGCCTTTTTCACTTGTGTATTGGTTGAAACCTTTAATTTATGATAGCTAGTAATGATTTTTGGAGTATAATAACTTTCGTAATGAATTAATTGCAATTTAGAGTAATATTGCATTCCCATTTGATTCAAATTAATCTCTTTGAATTAAAAAATATTCTTTACTTCTGATACACTGTAACATAAGAAATAAGCCTATTCACATATTTTCTGTACAATCTAGAAATTTGCTTACTTTAAAAACAGTTTTCCTTTGGGGCTGGAGAAATACCTCAGCAGTTAAGAGCACTACGTACTCTTCTAGAGGATATGGGTTCAGTTATCAGCACGAACATAGTGTCTAACAACAGTCTATAACTACAGTTCCAGGGGATTTGGTGCCCTCTGTTTCCTTCTTCAGACATTGCATACATGGACACACATACATATTTTTAGACAAGACATTCATACATATAAAATAAAAAATAAATGATTAAATAAATACATAAATAAATATTAAATATTTCAAAGTTCACTGTTGAACTTAATTTCATCTAGAATGATTTTTTTATGTTTTGGTAGTCTTCTCTTCTTCCTTGTGGTTCCTAACCCCTTAATTATTCTTTTTTTTATTTTTTATGTGTATGCGTGTACTGTCTGCATGCAGGTCTGTGTACCCGTGTCATGCAATGCCGCGGAGGTCAGAAGTGGGTGTCAGGTTCCCCTGAACTGGAGTTAAAGACGGTTCTCAGTCACCATGTGGGTGCTGGGGATCGAACCCGGGTCCTCTACAAGAGCAGTCAGTGTTCTTAACTGCTAGGCCATCTCTCCAGCCCCACCCTTTAATTATTCTGTGGCCTATATGATTGGCCTCCTCATGGCAAGAATATGTACAGAACACTTGGTGGCATCTGAGAGTCTAGAAAGCCACTCTCCCATCAGTAGCCCAACAGTCAGACCAAATCTTTTGCTCTTGTGATGTCTATATATTAATTCACTGAAGGCCCTTATTTACTACTTAGGTTGGCAATATGCTAAATCACCATCAATCGTTAATTCCTTAAAAAGCCCTGAGGAAACAGTGAATTGGAGTTCTTGGAGAAGTACCAACCATCTGGAGATAATTAATTACATTTAAATTTCTTAATTAGTCTTTTATTTACTTTGTGAAACAGGATTTTTTTTTTTCTGTAGAGGTGTATAACCTATTGGTTTAGGATTGGGTGTTTCATTCATATAGACCTCATTAAAATCCTGGCTCTACCAATGAGTAACTGAGGAAATAAGCTTAAATCCTATGGCTTCTCTTTATCTCATCTATTTAAAATAATATTTTACTGATTAATTTAGAACCTCATTTAATATGATTTGTTCATATTCAGACCCTGCCCCATTAACTCTCAGATCACCCCCACTGGTGTCCCCAATTAAGTTCATGTCCTGTATTATTCTTTATGTCTTATAGAGTCTAATTTGTGTTTCCCAAATATTGTTTGGCCTCAGTAAATCCCCGGTAGCCTGGAAAACTTACCTAATGCCATACCCTTAAATAAAACTTTGATCCTTTTTCTAGCACCAAACAATTGCATATACTCCCTCAGGTAAGGCTGGGACTTCTTTCATGTCTCTCCAAACCATACTACAGTTTTGTCTGCCTTGGCTTTATGAAGGACTTATGCATAGTCTTACAAGTATTGTCATTCATATGTGTGGTTTCTCTGTTGTGTCTGGAAAGCACAGTTTTTTAGTTGTCATCCAACATTTCAGACCCTTTCTTTCTGTCCCTCCTTCCTCAATGACCCCCAAGCAATAGTAGGAAAGGGTGTGGTAGCATTGTTGCATTTAGTGCCAAATAATCCAGTCTCTTATTTTCTGCACTTTGACTACCTGTGGAACTATTTATTAATCATCATCTACTGCAAGAAGAAAATTCTCTGGTGAGATTGGAATGATATATTTACCTATGGCTTTAACTTATTTCATTAGGAGTTGGTTTAATATTCTACCCATTTAGTAAGACAGTAGCAGTGAGATCTCTCCTACAACCTGCTAATAGTCTACCCACAATGTCTTGGCCCTGAAAACAGTGCTAGGTATGAACTCTGTCTTGGGGAGCATGCCTTAAATTCATGCAGAAAGTAGATGGTTACCCTCATAATATTCATGTCATTATTGCACCATTGGTCATATCTTGTGAGTCCAGTTGTTCTTATAGTTCACAGAGTTCATAGCTTAATAAGAGTGAAGATTATATTTGGTTTCCCACATGATACATAGCATTTTCCAGAACTATGAAATTTAGGCAGCAGAGCTTAGCCTTGCAGTTCATTTTCAAGTTGATATCACCATATTTGTTCTAGTACCCACATATATATTATTTTTAGGTCTTGTCATCAAGTTGTGGAGGACAACCAAGAGCAAAGGGAATAACTTGTAATGATTTAGGGTCTAAATGTTAAATGTGCCTGAATTATTGGTCTCAGGATTAATGCTAGGTTTATTTTCTCAGTTAATTAAAGAACTAAAAAATAGGAGAATATTCAGACCAGCATGAGAGCAATAGTCAATTAACTTTAACTTTTATTTAAAGATAAGTACATCATTATCCAAACGTGGTGGCTCACCCTTTTAATCCCAGCACTTTGTAGGCAGAGGCAGGTGGTTCTCAGAGTTCAAGGCCAGCCTGGTATACATTGCAAGTTCCAGGCCAGCTNAAAAAAAAAAAAAAAAAAAAAAAAAAAAAAAAAGGAAAAAAAAAGAAAATAATGCTGTATCTCATGTCTGTGAAGGATGACAAAAGCAGTGGTAGCCATAGGGTAGCTGCACTTGCCAGTAAGAATTGAAGACAGGCAAAACAGCAGTGCTTTGTTGTTGTTGTTGTTGTTATTATTTTGTCTTTTAGTAAGATCTCAAGTTTTATACCTGAAATACAATTTCTCAGGCCTTATTATTTCTGGTTATACTTTCCTTTTGGATGTTTAAGGCCACACAGTTAGCCCAGATTAACGGAGGTTTTTGTTTTCTCAACGTCAGTTGAAGATCTGGTCCTCAGGTTTAGGGCAGGGAGCTCCTGGCTCTTTTTGGCTTTTCATTTACCAGTTCCATCCACTTGAGGACAGAGTCAGGGCTTGTTAGACCAGGCTTCCCTTTTTGAAGCATGAGCAGACTTTCCACTTTATTGACTGGATACTGCCTGAAGTCCCATTTATGAATCCCCAAGACCTCCCTGCACAGGAAGCCTGGTGACTCACATTTGCAGGTCATTTCAAGAGTTGCCCCCATGCATAGTCCCCTGGGACTTAGTTGACCTCTGAGGGCAAGGAACAAAGTTATCCCTTAAGGCCCTCAGCCAAATTGGTATAGGCATTAAGTATGGTCGTTAAGCATCCATAAAAACCTGATACTTTTAACTACTATATAATATTTTAGAAAAGGCTTGGACAAATGCTCAAGCAGCCTTGTATAAGAAATACTAAGAGTTCTCACCACAGCTGCAGATGCCAAGGCACAAGATGCATAATCCTGAGCTTGACAGCTGCCAAACTAGTCTCCTGAGTGTCCAAATGAGTTCGCTCTTCTGAAGAAGATGACAGGAAGGAAGCAGAGGGAGTGCCATGGCTTCCTTCCAGATACAGCATTAAAGGGAAACTGTATCCAGCTGGGGGGGCTTGTATGTTCAAACAAGTTGATCAAATGAGTGTCCAGGCTATATTGCTGTAGTTTTACCATTCACCCCAATCGCAGCCCTTACATTCTACCATGCCCCCCTTTTCACAGATTGTTTCTTAGGCTTAGAAAAGGGGCACAGGTGGATGAGAAGCAAAACAGTCTACTTTCTCTGGAGCTGCTGTCTTGGACTCTGGTCAATTCTGGCTGTTTCCTTTCATGGGCTGACAGTTTGTCCAGGAATAACCTTTCGATCCTGCTAATGAAGCATAAGCAATTAGATATATAGGTATTTAAACAGCACTAATAGTTATGGTAGGTTACTTTGGTATAGACACATATGTTTGGATGGTATGTTAATCCATGAATTACATTTTTTCCTGTTAAATATGACAGGGTCTTAGTGTGGCTTATAATATCTCCTAACCAGTAGAGGATATAAACTTGTGGCATCAATCGTGGGTTATTCCTCCAAGGAGAGAGCCAATAGCCAATTAGATTTGGGATATACAGGCATATGGCTGCTTCTGCTGCACAGTATTTCCAGGCAGGTGAGGTGTAGCTGGTGCTGACGGAGGAGTCTTGCTTGACTCAAGGAGACCCATATTTGCTTCATTGGTTTAGTGG
>VZQC01011461.1:223371-249153 GCA_009823505.1 Rhizomys pruinosus
TTAGTTTCTTTTCCTAGGTGTTTGAGGATTGTTGCTCCTCTCTTCTGCCCTTTGAATTGCTTCAAGTATTTTATGAAGAGTTGGTTTTCCAGACATGTATTCCATCATCTTGTTTATGTCATGGAAGATTTTTCTCTCTCCTTCAAGTATAGTCGACATTTTTGCTGGGTAAAGTATTCTGGGTTGGCATCCATAGTCCCTTAACACTGGGAATGCTTTGCTCCATGTTCTTCTTGCTTTCATGGTTTGAGGCGAGAAGTCAGTTGTAATTCTGATGGGTTTCCCTTTGTATGTGACTTGTTTTTCTTTTGTAGCCCTCAGAATTTTGTCTTTGTTTTGGGCATCTAGCATTTTAACTATGATATGGCGTGGGGTGTTTCTTTTCTGATCTTGTCTATTTGGGGTCCTATGTGCTTCTTGTATTTGTATGGGTTTGTCTATTTTTAGTTTGGGGAAATTTTCATCTATTATTCTGTTGAAGATCTGATCAATACTATTCTCTTGAGATTCTTCTCCTTCCTCTATTCCTATGATGCAGAGGTTTGATCTTTTCATAGTGTCCCATATTTCTTGGTTGTTCCACTTTTGTGTGATTTTAAATTTTTCATGATCTTTATTTGAGCTTTTTAATTGTTCTGTGTTATCTTCCATATCTGATATTCTTTGTTCTGCTTCCTCCATTCTACTTCTGAGGTTTTTTTCCTTTCCTTTCTTCTTGATTGGATGAGTGTTCTAATTCCTTTTTCGTTTCATCCTGTGTATTCTTTAGTATTTACATTTCTTTTTTGAGCTTCTCAATCTCTTCTTGGTACTCCTTACTTCGTTGGTTGGATTCCTTTTTCAGTGTTTCTACTTCCTTTTGGAGTTTCCTTTTTTCTGCCTCTAGTTCTTTCTGGAGTTTGTTGGTCTGTTCCTTTAGTTCTTTCCGAAGTTTGTCATTGTATCCCTCTAGATCCTTTTTGAGTTTTTCATTCTCTCTCTTTAGTTCTTTTTATTCTTTATTTTTTTTTCTCCCTCTGGTTCTTTCTGGAGTTTTTCAATCTGTTCCTTTAGTTCTTTCCAATGTTTGTCATTGTATCCCTCTAGTTCCTTTCTGAGTTTTTCATTCTCTCTCTTTAGTTCTCTGAATTCCTCTTTATGTTCTTTAATTTCTCTGCATAGGTCTGCAATTATTCCTCTAAGATCTGTTCCTTGGGTCTCCTCCAAGGGGTTCCCATTGTAGCTATCTCCTACAGGTTTGGTAGAGCTTGGTGCAGGATTATCCTGTGCCTTTCCCGTGTTGTCCTTTCATCATGTCCCTGGCATGTGGACTTCCCTTTTGTGGTTCAGATCACAAATACCTTTTCACTATGTTAGTGGATGGTTTTGCTTTCCTCCTTCAGATGCTATTTTTTTCCCATTTCCTCCTCCTTGTTTATGGAGTATTGACTTGTCTAGTTTTCAATTTTGTTTATATATTGGATATTGGAAGCCAAAGCACTCTTCTCTTCTTGTTCTGAAGGTTCTCCAAAAAAAAGTCCACTTGGATTCTCACCGCTCTCCAGTGGGGGGTTGTATACCTGACCTAGCCTGCACCCCTGCACCTGCCTGAGTGACTTACGGGCAGCCTGCACAAAGGTGCAGAGCCACCGACCCAAATCCGCCAACCCTCTGGCCCCGGCTCCAAAGGTGAAGGGTCCTGCCCAGAAGTCCTCAGAGACACAACCCACTAGCTACAGCACCGGAAAGAGCCCACCTTCAAAAGTACCTGCCCCAGTGACTTCTGGGCATCCTGCACAAAGATGCAGGGCCACCGACCCAAATCCACCGACCCTCTGGCCCCGGCTCCAAAGGCGAAGGGCGGTCCCATCCAGAAGTCCTCAGAGACACGACCCCCTAGCTGCAGCCCCGGAAAGAGTCCACCTCCAAAAGTACCTGCCCCAGTGACTTCCAGGCAGCCCACACAAAGGTGCAGAGCCACCGACCCAAATCCACCGACCCTCTGGCACCCCGAATTCTGTTTCCTAATCCAATCTCCCAGTTTATGTCTTTTGATTGGGTAATTTAGTCCATTAATATTTAAGGTTATAACTGATAGGTTTGTGTTGCTTCCTTTTGCCTTGTTATCCATTTGTGGTTTGGGTTTAGGTTTCTACTTCTGCAGTTATGCTTTTATTGATTTCTCTTTCTGGCTGCCTGGGGATGGTTGTTCCTTTCTTCTGTCCTTTGAATTGCTTCAAGTATTCTCTGAAGGGTTGGTTTTCCGGACATGTATTCTTTCAACTTGTTTATGTCATGGAAGGTTTTTCTCTCTCCTTCAATTATAATCGACATTTTTGCTGGGTATAGTAACCTGCGTTGGCATCTATTGTCCTTTAACATTGGGGATGCTTTGCTCCAGGTTCTTCTTGCTTTCATAGTTTGCATTGAGAAGTCAGTTGTAATTCTGATAGGATTCCCCTTATAGGTCACTTGTTGTTTTTCTCTTGTAACTTTAAGGATTTCGTCTTTGTTTTGGGTGTCTAGCATTTTAACTATGATGTGGCATGGAGAGTTTCTTTTCTGATCTTGTCTATTTGGAGTGCTATGTGCTTCTTGTATTTGTTTTGGTTTGTCTTTTTTTAGTTTGGGGAAGTTTTCATCTATTATTCTGTTGAAGATCTGATCAATACCATTCTCTTGGGATTCTTCTCCTTCCTCTACTCCTATGATGCAGAGGTTTGATCTTTTCACAGTGTCCCACAGTTCCTGGTTGTTCCACCTTTGTGTATTTAAAACTTTTTCATAATCTTATCTTGAGGTTTTTAGTTGTTCTGTGTTATCTTCCAGGTCTGATATTCTTTGTTCTGCTTCCTCCATTCTGCTTCTGAGGATTTTTCCATTTCTTTCCTCTTGATTGGATGGGTGTTTGATTTCCTTTTTCATTTCCTCTTCTGATTTCTTTAGTATTTCTACTTCTTTTTGGAGCTTCTCAATCTCTTCTTGTAGCTCTTTGCCTCGCTGGTTGGTTTCTTTATCTTTTGCAGAATGGGATCTTTTCAGTGTTTCCAGTTCCTTCCAGAGTTTGTCATTCTCTCTCTCTAGGTCCTTTTTGAGTTCTTCATTCTCTTTTCTTAGTTCTTTGATTTGCTCTTTATAATCTTGTAGTTCTTTAAATGTGTTCCCAATTGTGTTTCTGATATCTGTGTCCTGGGCCATCCCCAGGGGGATCCCACTGTAGGAATCTTACATAGGGTTGTTAGAGCTTGATTTGGG
Organism: Rhizomys pruinosus; assembly: GCA_009823505.1. Taxonomy (NCBI): domain Eukaryota; kingdom Metazoa; phylum Chordata; class Mammalia; order Rodentia; family Spalacidae; genus Rhizomys; species Rhizomys pruinosus. The sequence continues at coordinate 226,606 of VZQC01011461.1, forward strand.
ATTATCCTACCCCTTTCCCGTGTTGTCTCTTCTTCGTGTTCCTGGCATATGAGCTTCTTCTTGCCTGTGTTCCAATGTAAGTCCTAAGCAAAGCTTGCTTTGCTTGCCTCCTTCAGATGCCTTCATAATCCCAGTTGGTGGGGTTTGGAGGGGGGCGATGTGGGCGGGCTCTTTATCCCGTGCTCCAGCACTTGTGCTTGCCTCAGCTGGTCTTGGGAGATCTCAGATCTCAAGACTCACACAACCCTACCTTTTATACCAGCTGGGAGGATAACTCTGCCCCCACAGCCACAAAAGCCAATTAAGCCAAAGACAACTGGATTAGTGGATTAACTATATTAAGTCAATCAACAATCAGACTTGCTGAAGCACCCAGCTGCTGCCTACCTACCTGCGCTTGACTCAGCTGGTCTTGGGAGATCTCAGATCCATCATCTTTCTTTTATAACCTTAAATATTAATGACCTAAACTCCCCAGTCAAAAGATATAGACTGAGAAAATGGATTAGGAAGCAGAACCCATATATATGCTGTCTACAAGGAACTCATCCCACTCTCAAGGATAGGTAGCAACTTAAGGTGAAAGGATGGAAAAAATATTCCAAGCAAATGGTACCAAAAAGCAAGCAGGAGTTGCTATTTTAATGTCAGACAAAATAGACTTCAAAGTAAAAGTAATCAGAAGAGACAAAGAAGGCCATTACATCTTTATCAAAGTAACCATTAATCATGAAGATTTCACAATCATGAATATATATGTACCAAAGTCTGGTGCACCAAATTTTATAAACACAATTCTCCAGGACCTCAAGGCACAGATTAACCCTAGCACACTCATAGTAGGAGACTTCAAAATCCCACTGAACCCTTTGGTCAACCAGACAAAGAATAGACAGAGAGACAGCTGAACTGAACGATACAATACACCAAATGAACCTTACAGACATCTACCGAATATTCCACACAAATACCAGAATACAATTCCTACTCAGCACCCAGTGGAACAATCTCCAAAATTGGCCATATACTGGGACACAGAAAAAAACATAACGAATACAAAAAGATTGAAATAATTTCGTACATTCTATCAGACCACAGTGCAATAAAGCTCAATATCAACACCAGGATAAGCCCTACTATGTACAACAACACATGTAGACTAAAGAACACACTCCTGAATAATAAATGTGTCAAGGAAGAACTAAAAAAAGCAATAAAAGCATTCCTGGAACTAAGTAAAAATGACAATACAACACAACAAAACCTATAGGACACTTTAAAACCAGTCCTAAGAGGGAAGTTTATAGCCCTGGGTCCCTACATGTATTTTAAAAGCCAAAAAGACCACAAATAAACAATCTAACACTGCTGCTAAGACACTCAAGAGATGACAAAAACATATGAACCCTAAACTCAACAGACAGGAAGAAATAACAAAAACCAGAGCAGAAATCATTGAAATACAAAGAAAACAATACAAAAAACCCCAACAAATACAAAAGTTGGTTTTTTGAATGAATAAACAAGATAGACAGACCTCTAGCCCAGTTAACCAAAAGAAAGAAGGAACAACTCCAAATCAATCGGATTCATGACGAAAGGGGAAATTCACACAGACAACAAAAAGATCCAGACAATCAAACGGGAATACTTCAAAAACCTATTCGCTGCTAAATTTGAAAACCTAAGAGAAATGAATGAATATCTGAAATTGTGGGAATCACCAAAGCTTAACCAAGAAGAGATTGACAGCTTAAACTGACCCATAATATGTGAAGAAATTGAAAATGTAATAAGAAACCTCCCAACTAAGAAAAGCCCAGGCACAGATGGTTTCATGGCAGAATTCTATAAAACATTTCAAAAAGACTTACAACCATTATTACTCAAATTGTTCAGAGGATACAAGCAGAGGAAAATCTCCCAAATCCCTTCTATGCAGTCAGCATCACTCCATTACCAAAACCAGGCAAAGATATAACCAAAAAAGAGAACTATAGACCCATCTCATTAATGAAGACAGATGCAAAAATTCTCAACAAAATACTCACAAACCTCATACAGACCCACATCAAAAAGATCATCCACCATGACCAAGTTGGATTCATACCAGAGATACAGGGATGGTTCAACATACAAAATCAGTAAATATCATAAAACACATAAATGGACTGAAAGACAAAACCCACACGATCATCTCAATTGATGCACAAAAAGCCTACATCAAAATCCACCATCTCTTCATACTTAAAGTCCTAGAGGGAATTGGATCATAGGAATCATTCTTCAATGTAATCAAAGCCATATATAGGAAACCCACAGCCAATATCATCCTAAATGGAGAAAAGTTAGAAGCATTCCCCTTAAAGGTAGGAACTTGGCAAGTCTGCCTCCTATCACCACTCCTCTTCAATATAGTCCTTGAAAAACCTCATAGGGCAATAAGGTTAAAAAAAAAAGGAAATTAAAGGAGTACTAATTGGAAAAGAGGAAGTCAAGCAATCCCTTTTTGCAGACGATATGATTGCTTACCTAAGGGATGCTAAAAACTCCACCAGAAAACTCCTAGAAAAGACTAAGAGTTTCAGTAAAGTGGTGGGAAATACAATTAACCTAGAAAAATCAGTAGCCTTTCTTTACACCAACAACAAGCAACTGAAGAAGGACTACAAAGAGAACTTTCCACTTACAATACCTCAAAAACAATAAAATACCTAGGAACAAACCTAACCAAAGACACCAAAGAACTCTATAACAAAACTTTAAACCCCTGAAGGAAGAGATTGAAGAAGACATCAGAAGATAGAAAGACCTCCCATGCTCATGGATTGGAAAAATTAATAGAGTAAAAATGTTCATTCTACCCAAACTAATATACAGATTCAATGCAATTCCAATTAAAATCCCCAAGAGTTTCTTCACAGGCTTGGAAACACAATCCTTAATTTCTTATGAGAAAAAAAGACCCCAAATAGCCAAAGCAACCCTGAGTGAAAAGAGAAATACAGGGGGGGATCTCTATACCAGACTTCAAACTATACTACAAGGCTATAGTCATAAAAAACAGGCTGCTACTGGCACAAAACAGAACTGTAGACCAGTTGAACAAATCTGAAGATCCAAACTTGAGCACAATTTCAGCTACCTCATATTTGACAAAGGGGCAAAGAAGACTCAGTGGAGGAAAGACAGCATCTTCAGCAAATGGTGTTGGCAAAGCTGGATCACCATTTGCAGAAGAATTAAATTAAACCCCCTACCTCTTGCCTGGTACAAAAATCAATTCCAAATGGATCAAAGACCTCAACGTGAAACCCCAAAATCTGAAGGTGGTAGAAGAAAAAGTTGGCAGCAGCCTACAAGACATGGGCATAGGAAAGACTTTCTAAATCAGACAGCACCTGCACAGGAAATAATGTTGACAACTGACAAGTGGGACCTCATTAAACTAAAAATATTCTGTACAGAGAAAGAAACAATCAGGGAATAAAGAGAAAACCCACAGAGTGGGAGGAAACCTTCACTGTATATAGATCTGACAGAGCATTAACTTCTTGAATATATAAAAATATATAAAATATATAATATATATAAAATATATAAAAATATATAAAAATATATAAAAAACAAACAAGTAAGAAAACAAATGAGTCACTCAAAAGATGGAGTAAAGACCAAAACAGAGACTTCACAAGTGAGGAATTAGAGATGTCTGAGAAACATCTTAAAAAGTGTTCAACATCGCTAATACTTAAGGAAATGCAAATTAAAACACTCTAAGATATCATCTTACTCCGATAAGACTGGCTAAGATCAAGAAAACAAATGATACCAAGTGCTGGAGAGGTTGTGGGGAAAGGAAAACACTCATCCACTGCTGGTGGGAATGTAAACTCATACAACCACTATAGAAATCAGTGTGGAGAACCCTTTAAAGACTCAAAATGAGCTTACCACCTGACCCAGGAATACCACTCCTGGGTATATACCCACAGGACTCATCCTACCACAGAGATACATGCACAGCTATGTTTATTGCAGCGTTTTTCACAATAGCGAAGAGCTGGCACTAACCCAAGTGCCCCTCAACCAATGAGTGTATAGAGAAAATGTGGTACATCTACACAATGGAGTTCTATGCAGCAATAAAGATGACATCGTGAAATTTGCAGGTACGTGGATGGAAATAAGAGATATTATGTTAAGTGAAATAACACAGTCCCAGAAAAAAATTATGAATGGTATCCCTCATTTGTGGATGCTAGCACCAAGTACCTTGTTGTAAGGCAAACTGAGCAACATTAATGTTATATTCCTTGAGATCTGAAAACAACTGTGCTCTAATATTGTGAATGCCTTAACAGGTGCTAGGATTAACTTACCATTTATTTTCATACTTTGGAGTTTTGGTATATGGGTAGAGGTTATGTATGCATATTTTAGAGTAATATAAAATCAAAATGGAAAAATGTGAATCCTGAAATATGATTTGGAAATAATATACAGTTTGTATTCAAATGATATAATTTGACTATAGGTGAGACATATATATATATATATATATATATGCATATATTGAAGCAATACAAGTTTGAGGGGAAAACAACAACAAAAGAACTGGGACAAAAAAACCAAAAAGAACTAATACAGTGAACTTCTCCCAAAAGCAATATTCCTCTGCTTGGAAAAACCTCTGGAAACACTCAGAAAAAGATACAAGTCATGTATGGCAGAATGCATGAACTCAGATGGGGTGGGGGACATAAGAAGGGAAATGAGTCTAAATTGGAATAAGAAATGATGTATGATGTCTGAAAAAGTTTACTAACAATAAAAAATATATCTAAAAATCTCACAGAAGCCCATAAGTAGGGCTTCTGTAGTTCTTCTTTCAATTACAAACATGTCCCTACACTTAGTGCTTCTCAAGCTTCCCTTTCCTTTCATTGCGGCCCCCATATGGAAGGCTCCATAGGTTTCTATGTAAACCTCCCTCAGATGCTCACATGCAGTAATTCTCTTTTTTAAATTTTTATTTATTTATTTTTTTTATGTGTATGAATGTACTGTCTGCATGTAGGTCTGTGCACCCGTGTGGTGCAATGCCGCAGAGGTCAGAAGAGGGTGTTGGATTCCCCTGGAACTGGAGTTCTCCTGGAATTGGAGTTACAGACTGTTCTCAGCCGCCATGTGGGTGCTGGGGATCGAACCCGGGTCCTCTGCAAGAGCAGTCAGTGATCTTAACTGCTAGGCCATCCCTCCAGCCCCAGTAATTCTCAAGACCCTACATTTACCTCCTTCAGAGGCCCACATGCAGTGATCCTCAAATTACTCTTGCAGTTTCAATTAGTGGCAAAGACTTAGTACTGCTCTAGTTCTTCTTTATAATCCTAAAAAGTCCCATGAGTGGGGCTTCTCTAGATCCACTTTATTTTTTTATTTTATTTTTTTTTTTTTGTCTTTTTGAGACAAGGTCTCCCTGTAGCTCTGGCTGTCATGAAACTCACTCTGTAGGCCAGGCTGGCCTTGAACTCACAGAGAACCACCTTTCTCTGCCTCCCAAGTTCTAGTATTAAAGGCGTGTGCCACCACACCTGGCTCTAGATCCACTTTAATATCTCTCAGAGGCCCATGAGTAGGGCTTCTGAAGTTCCTCTTTCAATTTCAAATATGCCCCTACAGTTAGTGATGTTCAAGTTTCCCTTTACTTGCATTGAGGCCCCCATGTCTGGGCCCCCATAGGTTTCTACGTAAACCCCTGCCAGCTCTACTTCTTTAAAATCCTAAAGACTCCCACAAGTGTGGCTTCTCTAGGAACACTTTAAAATCTCACAGATCCCAAGAGTAGATCTTCTGAAGTTCCTCTTTCTTCTTTTTTCTTTTGTTTTTATTTATTTATTTTTATTATATTTTAAGGGAGTCACAATATAAGAGCACAGTTGTTTTCAGATCACATTGACATTGCTCAGTATGCCTTACAATTAGGTACTTGGTGCTACCATCCACGGATGAGGGATACCATTCATCGTTTGTTTTTCTAGAACTGTGTTACTTCACTCAGCATGATATCTTCTAGCTCCAGCCATTTACCTGCAAAGCTCATGATGTCATCTTTCTTTACTGCTGCATAGAACTACATTGTGTAGATGTACCACATTTCCTCTATCCACTCATCAGTTGAGGGGCATTTGGGTTGGTTCCAGCTCCTTGCTATTGTGAAGAGAGCAGCAATAAACATGGTTGTGCGTGTATCTCTGTGGTAAGATGAGTCTTGTGGGAACATGCCCAGGAGTAGTATGGCTGGGTCAGTGGCAAGTTCATTCCAATTCTTCCAAGGGTTCTCCACACTGCTTTCCATAGTGGCTGTATGAGTTTGCATTCTGACCAGCAGTGGACGAATGTTCCTCTTTCCCCACAACCTCTCCAGCACTTGGTATCATTTGTTTTCTTGATCCTAGCCAGTCTTATTGGAGTAAGATGATATCTTAAAGTGGTTTTGATTTTCATTTCCTTAAGGATTAATGATGTTGAACACTTCTTAAATTGTTTCTCAGCCATCTCTAATTCCTCACTTGTGAAGTCTCTGTTCAGCTCTTTGCTCCATCTATTGAGTGGATCATTTGGTTTCTTTCTTCTTTGTTTTTTGAGTAGTTTATATATTCTCGAAATTAATGCTTTGCCAGATGTTTCTGAAGTGAAGGTTTCCTCTAACTCTGTGGGATTTCTCTTCACTCCCTTGATTGTTTCATTTGATGTACAGAAGTTTTTGAGTTCAATGAGGTCTGATTTGTCAATTGTCGACCTCAATTCTTGTGTACCTGCTGTCTGATTTAGGAAGTCTATTCCTACGCCTATGTCTTGTAGTCTGCTGCCAACTTTTTCTTCTATTGCCTTCAGAGTTTTGGGTTTCATGCTGAGGTCTTTAATCCATCTGGAGTTGTACAGGGCGAGAGGTACAGGTTTAATTTCAGTCTTCTACAAGTGGTGATCCCGTTTTGACAACACCGTTTGCTGAAGATGCTGTCTTTTCTCCATTGTGTCTTCTTGGCCCCCTTGTCAAATATGAGATGGCTGAAATTGTATGTGCTCAAGCTTGGATCTTCTGTTTTGTTCCATTGGTCAACAGGTCTGTTTTTATGTCACTACCAAGCTGTTTTATGACTAGAGTCCTGTAGTATAGTTTGAAGTCTGGTATAGAGACCCCCCTGTATTGCTCTTTTCACTCAGGGTTGTTTTGGCTATTCAGGGTCTTTTGTTTTTCCAAATGAAATTAATGACTTTTTTCCAAGCCTGTGAAGAAACTCTTGCAGATTTTAATTGGGATTGCATTAAATCTATACAAGAGTTTGGGTAGAATGGACAATTTTGCTATATTGATTTTCCCAATCCATGAGCATGGGAGGTTTTTCCATCTTCTGATGTCTTTAATTTCTTTCTTCAAGAGTTTAAAATTTTTGTTGTAGAGATCTTTGGTATCTTTAGTTAAGTTCGTTCCTAGGAATTTTATTGCTTTTGAGGCTATTGTGAGTGGGAAGGTCTCCTTGAATTCCTTCTTCAGTTGCTTGTTGGTATAAAGAAAGGCTACTGATTTTTCTAGGTTAATTTTGTATCCTGCCACTTTACTGAAGCACTTACTCATTTGTAGGAGTTTTCTGGTGGAGTTTTTTGCATCCCTAAAGATAACAATCATATCATCAGCAAAAGGGGATAGCTTGACTTCCTCTTCTTCAATTAGTACACCGTTAATTTCCTTTTCTTGCCTTATTGCCCTAGCAAGTGTTTCAAGCACTGTATTGAAGAGGAGTGGTGACAGAGGGCAGCCTTGCTGCCTTTAAAGGGAATGTTTCTGTCATTTCCCCATTTAGGATGGTATTGGCTGTGGGTTTCTTGTATATGGCTTTGATTATATTGAGGAATGATCCCTCTAATCCAATTCCTTCTAGGACTTTAAACAAGAAGGGATGCTGGATTTTGTCAAAGGCTTTTTCCGTGTCAATTGAGATGATGGTGTGGTTTTTATCTTTCTGTCCATTTATTTGCATAATGATATTTATTGATTTTCATATGTTGAACCATCCCTGCATCTCTGGTATGAATCCAACTTGATCATGATGGATGATCTTCTTGATGTGGGTCTGTATATGATTTGCCAGTATCCTGTTTAGAATTTTGGCATCTGTGTTCATTAGAGAGATGGGTCAATAGTTCTCCTTTTTGGTTGTATCTTTGCCTGGTTTTGGTAATAGTGTGATGCTGGCTTCATAGAAGGAAGTTGGGAGAATTCCCTCTGTTTGTAACCTTCTAAACAATTTCAGAAATAATGGTTGTAGGTCTTTTTGAAATGTTTTATAGAATTCTGCTGTGAAACCATCTGGGCCTGGGCTTTTTTTTAGTTGGGGGGTTTCTTATTACATCTTCAATTTCTTCATGTATTATGGGTCTGTTTAAGCTGTGGATCTCTTCTTGGTTGAGCTTTGGTGATTCCCAGGATTTCAGATGTTCATCCATTTATTCTAGGTTTTAAAATTTGATAGAGTATAGGTTTTTGAAGTATTCCCATATGATTTTCTGGATCTTTTCCTTGTCTGTTGTGATATTTCTCTTTTCGTCACAGATTGTATTGATTTGGAGATGTTCCTTCTTTCTTTTGGTTAACTGGGCTAGAGGTCTGTCTATCTTGTTTATTCTTTCAAAGAACCAACTTTTGGATTCATTGGTTTTTTTGTATTGTTTTCTTTGTTTCTATTTCACTGATTTCTGCTCTGGTTTTTGTTATTTCTTCTGGTCTGTTGCATTTAGGGTTCTTCTGTTGTCGCCTCTCAAATGTTTTTAGCTGCAGTGTTAGATCATTCACTTGTGCTCTTTCTGTTTTTCTAATATAGGCACCCAGAGCCATAAACTTCCCTCTTAGTACTGCTTTTAAGGTATCCCATAGTTTTTTTGTGTTGTATTTTCATTGTCATTCAGTTCCAGGAATGCTTTTATTTCTTTCTTTATCTCTTCCTTGACCCATTCATTATTCAAGAGTGTGTTGTTTAGTCCCCATGTGTTCTTCTAGGCAGTAGGGTTTATCCTGGTGTTGATATTGAGCTTTATTGCACTATGGTCTGATAGGATGCATGAAATTATTTCAATCTTTTTGTATTTGTGGAGGTTTCTTCTGTGTCCCAGTATGTGGTCGATTTTGGAGAATTTTCCATGGGGTGCTGAGTAGAAAGTGTATTCTCTGGTATTAGGGTAGAATATTTTTTAGAGGTCTATGAGGTCCATTTGGTGTATCATATCATTCAGTTCCGATATCTGTTTATTCTTTGTCCTGTTGACCTGTCCAAAGGGCTCAGTGGAGTATTGAAGTCCCCTACTGTATTGGTCACTTTTCTGTTGCTGTGATAAAACACCATGACCAAAGGAATTCATAAAAGGAAGAGTTTATTTGAGCTTACGATTGACGTTTCCAGCGAATTAGAGTCCATTGTGGTGGGAGGCATGGTGGCTGGAGTGGGAGCAGCATGCCACGGGTCACATCTCACAATGAACATAGGAAGCCAAGAGAGCGACTGGAGACCACGAGGCTTGTTAAACTCATAAAGCCTGCCCCCAGTGACATACTTCCTCTAGCATGGCCACACCTTCTAAGACCTCCAATAGCAGTGCCACCAACTGGAGACAAATATCTGAATACTTAAAGCCTATGGGGACACTCATTCAAACCACCACATTCCACTCCCTGGCCCCCATAGGCTCCTGACCATATAAAATGCAAAATGCATTTAGTCCAACCTTAAAAGTCCACATAGTCTTTACCAGTTTCAATGCCATTCAAAAGTCTACAGTTCAAAGTCTCTTTGGAGACTCAGGCCAGTCTCCTAAACTGTAAGCTCCCATAAAATCATAAAACAAATTACATACTCCCAATGTACAGTGGAACCGAATACACATTCCCATTCCAAAAGGGAGGAATAGAGGCATAGTGAGGAAATACTGGACCAAAACAAGACCGAAAACCTGCAGAGCAAACACCAAGTCCAGTAGCTCCATGTGGGACTTCTGGGACTTGACTTCCAAAGGGTTTAGATGGCTCACCTCTTCCAGCTTTGCTTGCAACATACATCTCTTTCTTAGGCTGGTACCACTCCCTGTATGCAGCTCTCCTTGGCAAATATCTCACAGGTCTGGCATCTCGAATGTCTTCTTGGGGTCTCCGCTGCCAATCAGGCTTCACATTCACAGCTTCATGCAATGGCCTATTAGGGCCTTCTTTATTCAGGGATGCCCCTGCTGCACTCTGCCTGGCCTCTGTGGCTCTCTGATACCATGGAGGAATAACTGAAGACCCCTTCACTCTTGCAAACTTCATGCCTCTAAAGCCAGCACCACGTGAATGAAATTGCCAAATCTGACTGCAAGTTCGGGATGGACTCTCTCCTACTTTAACCACATTTGCAATTTTTCTCTGCCCTGGACTTGTTGGAGGATTAGCTGGGTGTGGTCTTGCCCTGAAGGTATTGATTCTGTTTTTACTTGTAAATCTCGAGGCCTCTCCTTAATCACTTTAATCTCAACTTTCCCATTGTTTACTTGTAAATATCTAGGCCTCTCCTTAATCACTTTAGTCTCCTTATAAAAGGGAGCCTCTCCTTCACATGCCTTGGCCACACCTTTAATCTTCCTAGTGTACTTTTCAGATCCAAACTGTACATTCTGCATTTATTTCTTCTCCATCTGCTCTTCTTCACTGTAGATATGTACAATATTCACCATTAATAGCCACACCACCATTTCTACATTAGGCTGTCTTGAAATATCCTCCGCCAAAGACATTAGTCCATTGCTTTTCAACTTAGCATCAGGCAAGCATTTAGGCTGTGGGCAAACTGCTTCCACACTATAAAAATATCCCAGTTGCTGCCTAAGTCTTTATTTTCCTCTGGAACTACATTTTTTGCAGCCATGCTTTCTTCCATGCTTCTAGTAGAATGGCCTGTTAAGCTCTGCTTACAGTAGTCAACAGCTTTTCTATCCCAAAGTTCCAAAGTCTTCCACATTTCACCAAACATCCACATGGTCAGGTTCTTCACAGCCAACACCCCACTCCTGGTACTAAATAACTGTATTAGTCACTTTTCTGTTGCTGTGATAAAACACCATGACCAAAGAAATTTATAAAAGGAAGAGTTTATTTGAGCTTATGATTGATGGTTCCAGGGAATTAGAATCCATTGTGGCAGGGGGCATGGCGGCTGGAGCTGGAGCAGCATGCTGAGGGTCACATCTCGAAATGAGCACAGGAAGCCAAGAGAGCAACTGAAGACTGTGAAGCTTGTTAAACTCACTAAGCCTGCCCCCAGTGACATACTTTCTCTAGCATGGCCACACCTTCTGAGACCTCCAAGAACAGTGCCATCAACTGGAGACGGGCACACTCATTCAAACCACCACACCTACTATGAGGGTACTGGGGTTAGTCTGTGCCTTGTGGTCCTGGAGAATTGTCTTTATAAAGTTTGGTGCATATATATTCATAATTGTGAAATCTTCTTGGTGATTTTTTCCTTTGTTAAAAATGTAATGGCCTTCTTTGTCGCTTCTGATTTCTTTTACTTTGAAGTCTATTTTGTCTGATATTAAAATAGCAACATCTGCTTTCTTTTTGGTACCATTTGCTTGGAATATTTTTTCCATCCTTTCACTTTAAGGTGGTGTCTGTCCTTGAAGGTAAGATGTGTTTCTTGTAGACAGCATATCGATGGTTTCTGTTTCCTAATCCAATCTCCCAGTCTATGTCTTTTGATTGGGGAATTTAGTCCATTAATATTTAAGGTTATGACTGATAGGTTTGTGTTGCTTCCTTTTGCCTTATTATCCATTTGCTGTTTTGGTTTAGGTTTCTACTTCTGCAGTTAGGCTTTTATTGATTTCTCTTTCTAGGTGCCTGGGGATGGTTGCTTCTTTCTTCTGTCCTTTGAATTGCTTCAAGTATTCTCTGAAGGGTTACTTTTCCGGACATTTATTCTTGTTTATGTCATGGAAGATTTTTCTTTCTCCTACAACTATAATTGACATTTTTGCTGAGTATAATAACCTGAGTTGGTATCTATAGTCCTTTAACACTGCGAATGCTTTGCTCCATGTTCTTCTTGTTTTCATAGTTTGCACTGAGAAGTCAGTTGTAATTCTGATAGGTTTCCCCTTATAGGTCACTTGTTGTTTTTCTCTTGTGGCTTTAAGAATTTTGTCCTTGTTTTGGGCATCTAGCGTTTTAATTATCATATGGCAAGGGGAGTTTGTTTTCTGATCTTGTCTATTTGGAGTTCTATGTACTTCTTGTATTTGATTGGTTTGTCTTTTTTTAGTTTGGGGAAATTTTCATCTATTATTCTGTTGAAGATCTGATCAAGACCATTCTCTTGGGTTTCTTCTCCTTCCTCTATTCCTATGATGTGGAGGTTTGATCTTTTCATAATGTCCCACAGTTCCTGGTTGTTCCACTTTTGTGTATTTTTAAATTTTTCATAATCTTTCCTTGAGGTTTTTAGTTGTTCTGTGTTGTCTTCCATGTCTGAAATTCTTTGTTCTGCTTCCTCCATTCTGCTTCTGAGGCTTTTTCCATTCCTTTCCTCTTGATTGGATGAGTGTTTGATTTCCTTTTTCATTTCTTCTTCTGATTTCTTTAGTATTTCCTCTTTGTTTTGGAGCTTCTCGATCTCTTCCTGTAGCTCTTTGCTTCGCTGGTTGGTTTCCTTATCTTTTTCAACATGGGATCTTTTCAATGTTTCCACTTCCTTCCGGAGTTTGTCATTTTCTCTCTCCCTCTAGGTCCTTCTTGAGTTTTTTCATTCTCTTTTCTTAATTCTTTGATTTGCTCTTTATAATCTTGTACTTCTTTAAGTATGTTCACAATTGTACTACTAATATCTGTGTCCTGGGCCATCCCCAGGGGGATTCCACTGTAGGAATCTTCCATAGGGTTGGTAGAGCTTGGTGTGGAATTATCCTGCACCTTTCCCATATTGTCTCTTCTTCGTATCCCTGGCATATGGTTTCTCTTTGCCTGTATTACAAGGTGAATCCCAAATGCCTCTTCACTGTTGGTGGGAGGGGTACCTGTGCTTCATGTGGTCTTGGGAGATCTCTAATCTCAAGACTCACATAAGCCCACCTTTTATACCAGCTGGGAGGATAACTCTGCCCCCACAGCCACAAAAACCAATCAAGCCAAAGACAACTAGATTAAATCAAACAACAATCTGCCTTGCTTAAGCACCCAGCTCCTACCTACCGGTGCTTCAGGTGGTCTTGGGAGATCTCCATTCCTCTAGGTCCACTTTAAAACCTCACTGAGGCTCACGAGTAGGGCTTCTGAAGTTCCTCTTCCAATTTCAAACATGTCCCTACACTTAGTGCTTCTCAAGTTTCCCTTTACTTTCATTGAGGCCCCCATGTCTGGGCCTCCCTAGGTTTCTATGTAAACCTCCCTCAGACGCTCACATGTAGTAAATCTTAAGACTCTACTTTCACCTTCTCCAGAAGCCTACATGCAGTGGTCCTCAAATTACTATTGCAATTTCCATAAGTGGCACAGACTTAGTACTGCTCTAGGTCTTCTTTACAATCTTAAAGTCTCCCACAAGTAGGGCTTCTCTTGGTTTGTGGGAATAAAACTTTGTGTGTGGCTTGAAGCAAGAACTTGTATGACCTGTCCCGGAAGATCTCCAGTTATTTGATATCTCTGTGGGTATTCAGTTGCCTCTGTGAGTTATCTGTAGCAGGAAGTTTCAGGATATTACAATGATTCTTGCTTCGCCCTATCTCTGCAAATTTCCAGGACTGGATGGCCCCTTCCATTGAGACATTGAACAAAATGTCACACCTCTAGTTACCTGTTGCACAAACTGGAGCTCTGCAGCCCCCTGATTAGAGCCAAGGTGGCTCACCCATCCCTTCTGCCTGCTCCCCACTTCCTTGGCCAGAGCAGAGAATCCTTCAATATATAGACCTCCTTGACAGAAAATAAATGGGGTTACTATTCTCCCAACTCTCTGCGTGTGAGTCTGCTCATTTTCCACGGGTGATCCCCTGCAGTTTTTCCCTCCCCCCTTCTTTCAAGAGTGAAGCCTAGAGACTGTCAGCCTGCAGGCAGGGGACAAGTCCTGGAGCTAAGCCAAGAAGGGAAGAACAGTGTGTGGAATGCGATCACACATGACTCAAAGACATTGAACAACGACGTAGGTTTTGGGTTTTTTTTTTTTAATATGGACTGCTTCACGAATTTGGGTGTCATCCTTACTCAGGCTCCATGCTAATCGTCTCTGTATCATTCCAATTTTAGTGCATGTACTGCGGAAATGAGCACTTCTCTAGGTTGTTTTACAACCTCACAGAAACCCACCAGTAGTGGTTCTCTTGGCCTCCTTTACAATCTCAGATTTACAATCTCAGGGAACCAATACACATCTTTTAATAATAAGTTTAAATATCAGTGGCCTGAACTTTCCAGTCAAGTGGCATAGACTAGTAGAATGGATTAAGAAACAAAATATTTTTGTTGTCTGCAAGAAACCCTTCTCAACTAGAAGTACAGGCACTATCTTAAGTTTAAAGGATGGAAGAAAATATTCCAAGCAAATAGTAAGAGACTTGATATGCCAATATCAAACAAAATATTTTCAAAAAAACTAATCAGAAGAGAGTATGAAGGTCACTTCATTCTTATCAAAAGAATAATTAACCAAGAATAAATCACAATTGTGAATTGGTATGCATCAAACTCTGGTACACCAAACTTCAAAAACACACTTCTACAAAACCTTAAGGCACAGATTAACTCCAAAACACTAGTCATAGGCAACTTCAGTACCCCACTGTGTCCATTCAGCTGGGCAACTGGACAAAGAATAAACAGAGCTCATGTGAAGTGAACACTAAGATACACCAAATGGACCTAAGAGACCCCATGGCCACTTCTCCAAAGGCCATCACATACTGGAGCACAAAACAAACCTCAAAAAATGCAAAATAATTAAAATTATTCCATGTAATCTATCAGAATACAATGCAATAAAGCTTAATACCAAAAGAAGCCCTATTAACTACAGGAACTCATGGAACAATCAATGTGTCAAGGGAAAAATTAAGAAATAGAGTATTCCTAGCATTTAAACAAAAATGAGAACACAACAAAACTTCTGGGACACTTTAAAAGCAGTTGTAGGATGGAAATTTATTGTTCTAATTGCTTACATTAAAAAAATCCAGAAAGAGTACAAATAAATGACTTAATACTGTGACTCAAAACACTTTGAAAGACAACAATAAGTGAATCACCAACCCAACAGACAAGAAGGAACTACAAAAATCAGAGAAGAGATTAATGAAATAGAAACAAAGAAAAAAGTACAAAGAATTAATGAGTCCATGGGCTGGTTCTTTGAAAGGATAAACAAGATAGACAGACCCTTTGCCCAACTAACCAAAATAGAGAAAGAGCAAATCCAAATGAACAAAATTAGAGATGAAAGGAGAAACATTACCACAGATAATAAAAAGATCCAGAACATTATATGGGAATACTTTAAAAATCTATACTCTATTAAATTTCTAAACCTAAAAGAAACAGAAGAATATCTGAAATCATGGGACTCACCAAATTTCAACCAAGAAGAGATCAACTGTTTAAACAGACATTGACAGGATGAGGTTCCACTTGGCTAGAGCACCATAGGAGGTCCGGCCCTCACCACCCTGACAATCTTCAATAAGACACCTGTGATAAGGCACTTTTGATAAAGCTGGGGCAGACCGACCTCTTGTTTGTCAATCATACCTGGAGGGCCTGCTTTGAAGTAATGGGCAGAAAATGTGTCACACCTCTGCAGTATCAACACACCTCAGTTTCGGTGACCCAACCAGCTAGCACGTTATATGATATATGAATAGTATGAAAGGCCCTGACTTTTGCCAATAAACGAGTTATTCCCTCGGAATTTCTCTGGGATCTTTCTTGGGTTTGTCTCTCTGTCTCTATCTCACTTTCCACCTCCTTCTCTCTCTCCCTTGCTCACATCCCCCCACCCCCCTGGTTCTCACTTGAGCCTCAGCAGCCATGCTGAGGAATGCACCATCCACTTGTGGGACCAGAGAGGGAGCAACAGCAACAAGATGTATGACATGCGAGGAAACTGAAACAGTAATACAAAACTTCCCAAGGGAAAAATGTCCAGGCCCAGCTGGATTTATAGCGGAATGTTATCGGACATTTAAAGATGATCTACAACCAATATTGCTTAAGTTATTTAAAAGTATAGAAGCAGAGGGTATCCTCCCAAATTCCTTCCATGAAGCCAGCATTACTTTAATACCAAAACCAGAAAAAGATGCAACTAAAAAATAAAACTATAGACACATATCCTTAATGAATATTGATGCAAAAATTCTCAACAAAATCCTTGTAAATCATATACAGGTTCACATAAAAAATGTTATTCACCATGATCAAGATGGTTTTATTCCAGAGATGCAGGGATGGTTTAACATATGTAAATCAATTAATGTCATAAATTAAGTAAATGGATTCAAAGATAAAGACTACATGGGCATCTCAGTTGATTCGGAGAAGGTTTTTGATAAAACATACCTTTATGTTTAAAGTCCTAGAAGGAATTGGACTGGAGGAAACATTCCTCAATAATAATTAAAGGTATATACAACAAACCCACAGCCAACATCATCCTAAATGGAGAAAAATTAGAAGCTTTAAAGTCAGGAACCTGACAAGGCTGCCCACTATTTCCACTCCTTTTCTTTTTTTTCTTTTTTTCTTTTTTTTCCACTCCTTTTCTATATAGAGCTTGAAACTCTTGCTAGAGCAATAAGACAAGAGAAAGAAATTAAAGGAGTACTAATTGGAAAAGAAAAGCTCAAACTATCCCTTTTTGCAGATGAAATATTACACCTAAGAGATGCCAGAAATTCCAGTAAAATCCTGGAGATGATTAACCTTTTCAGTAAAGTGGCATAAAGCAGGGTTATATGGAGATGACTTTATACAGTAGAAGCAGGAAATGAGAAATTATTGATAAAAGCTACAAAATTTTAGTTACACGAAATGAGTGAACCCTGAGAATCTAACGTACAACATGGTAGACATAATGAACAATTTTTTAGTGTGTGCTTGAATCATTCTAAGAGGGTTGATTTTAAATGTTTTCACCAAAAAGAAAGAAAATGGTAACAAAGTTACATAGTGATTGATTGATGAAGATTTTGTGAGCAGAGTCCTCAGAACTTACCTCTGTAATTCTTTAAGGAAAAATAGTCTAATATCTGATAATATAATGTTTAAGGAAACTTTGGAACTCATATTAGCATAAATGACAACTATGTATATATAGCTTTAATGTTACTATTTTATTTTAAAACATAATATTAAAACTTGTTTTAAAAAGTCCATCCTTTCATTGTCTGGAAGAAGCCCATCTCACTTTCAAGGACAGACACTATCTTAACAGGAAACAATGGGAAAAAATATTCTAAGCAAACAGCACTAAAAAACAAGCAGGAGTTGCTACCCTAATATTAGACTAAATAGACTTCACAATAAAACTAATCAGAACAGATGAAGAGAGTCACTTTATTCTTATCAAAGGAACAATTAACCAAGAAGATATCACAAACATAAATTTATATGCACCAAACTTCATAAACACAATTCCATATTTTTTTGGTCTTTTTTGAGACAGGGTCTTCCTGTAGCCCCAGCTGGCCTGGAACTCACCACGTAGACCCAGCTGGCCTCAAACTCACAGAGATCCACCTGCCTCTGCTGCCTGAGTGCTGGGATTAAAGGCGTACACCACCATGCCTGGCTTAATTCTACAGAATTTTAAGGCATAGATTAACTCCAATGCACTAGTAATAGAGGACTTCAATACTACTTCTGTCCATTAAATAGGTTAAACCAACAAAGAATAAACAGAATCTGAACTAAATGATACACCAAATGGACCTAACAGACATCTACCAAGTATTCCACCCAGACAGTAATGAATGTACCTCCTCTTCAGCACCCCGTGGAACTGTCTGCAAAATAGGCCACATACTAGGGCACAAAACAAGCCTCAAAAAAATTTAAAAAATGAAATAATTCCATGTATTCTATCAGACTACATTGCAATAAACTTTAATATCCACACTAGAAGAAGCCCTAGTAAATACAGGAACTCATGGAGACTAAACAACACACTCCTGAATAATGAATGGGTCAAGGGAGAAATTAAGAAAGATATAAAGTATTCCTGAGATTAAACAAAAATGACAATCAACACAACAAAACTTCTGGGACACCCTAAAAAAGTCCTAGGAGGTAAATTTATAGCTCTGAGTGCCTACATTTTAAAAAGAGCACAAATAAATGACAGCACTGCTACTCAAAACACTTGAAAGATAACAAATGAATGCCAAACCCAACAGACAAGAAGAAATTACAAAAATCAGAGCAGAGATTAATGAAATAAAAACAAAGAAAACAATACAAAGAATCAATGAATTCAAGAGCTGATTCTTTGAAAGGATAAACAAGATAGACATACCCTTAGCCCAGCTAACCAAAAGAGAGACAGTGAAACTCAAAATAAAAAAAAAATTAGAGGGCTGGAGAGATGGCTTAGTGGTTAAGAGTGCCAACTGCTCTTGCAGAGGACCTGGGCTCAATCCCCAGCACCCACATAGCAGCTGAGAACCATCTTTAACTCCAGTTCCAGGGGGATCTGACACTCTCTTCTGACCTCCACAGCATTGCTCGACACAGGTGCACAAACTACATGCAGACAGTATATTCATATACTTAAAATAAATTAAAAAATAGAGATGAAAGGGGAAACATTACAACAGAAAATAAAAAGATCCAGAACATTATATGGGAATACTTTAAAATCCATATTCTAATAAATTTGTATACCTAAGAGAAATGGATGAATATTGAAATCATGGGAATTACCAATGCTTAACCAAGAAGATTAACAGTTTAAACAGACCTATAACATATGACGAAATTGAAACAGTAATACAAAACTCCCAACGAAAAAACATACAGGCCCAGATGGATTTACAGCAAAATTTTATCAGACATTTATTTTTTTTCATTTTTTATTTTTTGGTCTTTTCGAGACATGGTCTCCCTGTAGCCCCAGCTGGCCTGGAACTCACTCTGTAGACCAGGCTGGCCTTGACCTCACAAAGATCCACCTGCCTCTGCCTCCCGAGTGCTAGGATTAAAGGCGTGCCACCACGCCCGATGTCAGACATTTAAAGACGACCTACAACCAATATTACTTAAGTTTTTCAAAAGGATCAAAGCAGAGGGAAACCTCCCAAATTCCTTCCATGAAGCCAGCATTACTTTGATACCCAAACCAGGCAAAGATACAGCAAAAAAGAATACTATAGACCCATATCTTTAGTGAATATAGATGCAAAAATTCTCAACAAAATTCTTCCAAACCACATACAAGTACACATCAAAAAGGTTATCCACGATGATCAAGTTAGTTTTATTCCAGAGATGCAGGGATGGTTCAACATACATAAATCAATAAATGTCATAAATTGTATAAATGGACTCAAAGATAAAAACTACATGGGCATTTCAATTGACGCAGAGAAGGCTTTTGATAAAAGACAACAGTCTTTATTTTTAAAGTCCTAGAGGGAATTGGACTGGAGCGAACATTCCTCAACATAATTAAAGCCATATACAACACACAGCCAATATCATCATAAACAGAGAAAAATTAGAAGCATTCCCTTTAAAGTCAGGAACTGACAAGGCTCCCCACTATCTCCACTCCTTTTCAATATAGTGTTGAAACTCTTGCTAGAGCAATAAGACAAGAGAAGGAAATTAAAGGAGTACTAATTGGAAAAGTGGAGGTCAAACTATACCTTTTGGCAGATGACATGGTATTATACCTAAGGGATGCCAAAAATTCCACCAGAAAACTTCTAGAAATGATTGACAGTTTTAGTAAAGTGGAAGGTTACAAAATTAATCTACAAAAATCAGTAGCTTTCTTACATGCCAATAACAAGCAATTGGAGAAGGAGCATATGGAAACCCTTCTATTTACAATAGCCTCAAAAAAATACAATATCTCAGACCAAATCTGACCAAAGATATTAAAGATCTCTACAATGAAAATTTGAAGGAGATTGAGGAAGACACCAGAAGATGGAAGTACCTCCCATGCTCATGGATGGGAAGAATTAATAGAGTAAAAATGACTATCCTACTCAAATTAATACATAATACATTGAATCTATGTATTAATTTGAGTAGGATGGTCGATCAAAATCCCCACAAACTTTTTTCCAAGAATTAGAAAATATCCTAAAATTTATGTGGAAAAAAAGACCCCAGATAGCCAAAGCAACCCAGAGTAAAAACATTAAGCCAGGGGAAATTACTATTCCAGATTCCAATCTCTACTACAGAGTTATAGTCATAAAAACAGCATGGTACTGGCACAAAAATAGACCTGAAGATCAATGGAATAAAATTGAAGACCCAAACTTGAGTACATACAATTTTAGCCACCTGACATTTAACAAAGTAGCCTAAAACACTCAATGGAGAAAGGTAGCATTTTCAGCAAATGGTGCTGGCAAAACTGGATCACCTCCTGTAGAGGAATGAAATGAAACCCATACCTTTAACATCATACAAAAGTCAGTTCTGAATGGATTAAAGATGTCAATGTGAAACCTGAAACTCTGAAAATGTTAGAAGAAAACAATGTCAGTAATCTACAAGATATAGGTGTAGGAAAAGACTTTCTAAATTGCACAGCAATTGCACAGGAATTAAGGTCAACAATCAACAAGTGAGACCTCATTAAACTAAAAAGCTTCTGTATAGTGAAAGAAATGATCAAAGAAGTGAAGATAAAACCCACAGAGTAGGAGGAAGCCTTCACCAGTGATACATCTGACAGAGAAATAACATCCAGAATATATAAATTACTCACAAAAAACAAAGGAGCAGGAAAAGAAATGACCCAATCAAAAGATGGAGTAAAGAGCTGAACAGAGATTTCATAAATGAAGAAGATGGCTAAGAAACATCTTACGAGGTGTTCAATATCTCTAATAATTAAGGAAATGGAAATTAAAACCACTTTGAGATTTCATCTTACTCCAGTAAGACTATGATCAAGAAAACAAAAGATGCTAAATGCAGAAAATGTTGTGGGGAAAAGGGAACACTCATTCACTGCTTGTGGGAATGCAAAATGGTGGAACCCCTATGGAAAGCAGTGTGGATAACTTTTAAAAGATTCAAAATGAACCTATCACCTGATCCAGTCATACCACTCCTGGGTATATACCCACAAGACTGATCCTATTGTAGAGATACATGCACAACCATGTTTATTGCAGCTCTCTTCACAATATCGAAGAGCAGGAAGCAACCCAAGTGTCCCTCAAATGATAAGTGGATAAAGAAAATGTGGTACATTTACACAATGGAGTTCCATGCACATCATGAAATTTGCAGGTAAATGGATGGAACTAGAATCCATTACATCAACTTGCTATGTAATTTGGGAATTTAAAGTAATATTTCTTTTTCTCTGCATGTAACTCTACTGTTAAAAGGTGAATCCCAGGAAAAGACTTCCTAAATCAGACAGCAACTGCACAAGAATTAAGGTTGACAATTGACAAATCAGACCTCATTAAACTCAAAAGTTTCTGTACATCAAAAGAAACAATCAATGAAGTGAAGAGAAATCCCACAGAGTGGGAGGAAATCTTCACCACAGATACATCTGACAAAGCATTGATTTCCAGAATATATAAACTACTCAAAAAACAAAGAAAAAAGAAAACAAATGACCCACTCAATAGATGGAGCAAAGAGCTGAACAGAGAATTCACAAGTGAGCAATTAGAGATGGCTGAGAAACACCTTAAGAAGTGGTCAACATCGGGGCTGGAGAGATGGCCTAGCGGTTGAGAGCGCTGACCGCTCTTACAGAGGACCCGGGTTCGATCCCCAGCACCCACATGGCGGCTGAGAACCGTCTGAAACTCCAACTCCAGGAGAACTCCAGTTCCAGGGGAATCCGACACCCTCTTCTGACCTCCGCGGCATTGCACCACACGGGTGCACAAACCTACATGCAGACAGCACACTCATCCACATACAAAAATAAATAAAATTAAATTAAAAATTATTATTTATTCATTTATTCTTTCATTCATTTTCTATTTAATTTTTATTTACTTATTTCTTTATTTTTCCTGTTTCTTTATTGTTAGGTTGTTATTTTCTTTTTTATTGAAGAATACTAAATGAAAATAATAAATAAAAAAGAATAAATTAAAATGTCTTGTGTTAGTTATATATTTGTTTATTTATGTATGGTGTTTTTTTCTATTGTTGTTTTTGTATTATCCAGGGTTGTGGGTGGAAGGAAGAACAAGGCCTATGCTTTGGTTCAGTTGGAAAGAAGAGTGCTGTGGTGTGGATTTTTTATTTTTATTTTTTTA
>VZQC01011461.1:250114-261108 GCA_009823505.1 Rhizomys pruinosus
GCGTATATAAATTAAAAAAAAAAAAAAAAAAAAGAAAGAAAAGGACCAAGAAAACAAATGACCCAATTAAAAGATGGGCTAAAGATCTGAACAGAGGCTTCTCAAGAGAAGAAATAAAGATGGCTCAGAAACATCTCAGAAAGTGTACAACATTGTTAGTAATTAAGGAAATGCAAATTAAAACCACTTTAAGATTTCATGTTACCCCACAAAGACTGGTTAAGGTCAAGAGAACAAATGATACCAAATGCTGGAGAAGATGTGGGGAAAGGGGAATGCTCATTCACTGCTGGTGGGATGGCAAACTCATGTAACTCCTATGGAAAGCAGTGAGGTAAACTCTTAAAAGACTAAAAACGAACCTACTATTTGACCCAATTATAACACTCCTAGGTATATACCCAAAGGATGCATCTTATAAGGGAGATACGTGCACAGTCATATTTATACTGCTCTTTTCATAATAGTGAAGAACTGGAAGGAGCCCAGATGTCCCTCAAAAGATGAGTGGATAATGAAGATGTGGTACATTTGTACAATGGAGTTCTATGCAGCAGTGAAGAACCACATCATGAAATTTGTAGGCAAATAGATGGAACTGAAAACAGTTATGCCAAGTGAGGTAACAGTCTCAGAAAAACAATTGAGGTATGATATCCCTCATTTGTGCTTCCTAACACCAAATACTTATATGTAAGTCAAAGTGGGTAATTGGCCAGTAAAGATAATATCACATTGACCATTATCACTATGTAGCTTGAAGTATATGTCTCTATTTTCCTCAGGTAGAAGATTTATGAGAAAGAGCAAATCTTTTTTAAGTACATTAAAATATATATCAACTAGATATGTAATTTAGGAATGTAAAGTTATAATTTTTTAAATTTATTTTTTTATGTGTAAGAGTGTACTGTCTACATGTAGGTTGGTGCACCTGTGTCGTGCAGTGCTGCAGAGGTCAGAAGAGGGCATCAGATTCCCCTGGAACTATGTGATACCTTAAAAGCAGTCCTAAGAGGAAAGTTTATAGCCCTGGTTGCCTACATTAGAAAAACAGAAAGAGCACAAGTGAATGATCTAACACTACAGCTAAAAGCACTTGAGAGGCAACAACAGATGAACCCTAAATGCAAGAGACGAAGAAATAACAAAAATCACAGCAGAAATAAATGAAATAGAAACAGAGAAAACAATACAAAAAAAAAAATCAATGAATCCAAAAGTTGGTTCTTTGAGGTCTGTCTTTATTCTTTGAAAAAATAAACAAGATAGACAGACCTCTATCCCAGTTAACCAAAAAAAAGAAGGAACAACTCCAAATCAATATAATCCGTGATGAAAAGGGAAATATCACAACAGACAAGGAAAAGATCCAGAAAATCATCTGGGAATACTTCAAAAACCTATACTCTACCAAGTTTGAAACCTAGAAGAAATGGATGAATATCTGAAAACCTGGGAATCACCAAAGCTCAAACAAGAAGAGATCGACAGCTTAAACAGACCCATAATACATGAAGAAATTGAAGAAGTAATAAGAAACCTCCCAACTAAAAAAAGCCCAGGCCCAGATGGTTTCACGGCAGAATTCTATAAAACATTTCAAAGAGACCTACAATCATTATTACTGAAACTGTTTAGAAAGATACAATCAGAGGGAATTCTCCCAAATTCCTTCTATGAAGCCAACATCACTCTATTACCAAAACCAGGCAAAGATCCAACTAAAAAGGAGAATTATAGACCCATCTCCCTCATGAACACAGATGCCAAAATTCTAAACAGAATACTGGCAAATCGCATACAGACCCACATCAAGAAGATCATCCATCATGACCAAGTTGGATTCATACCAGAGATGCAGGGATGGTTCAACATACGAAAATCAATAAACATCATCAAACACATAAACGGAATCAAAGACAAAAACCACACCATCATCTCAATTGATGCTGAAAAAGCCTTTGACAAAATCCAGCATCCCTTCATGCTTAAAGTCCTAGAAGGAATTGGATTGGAGGGATCATTCCTCAATGTAATCAAAGCCATATACAGGAAACCCACAGCCAATATCATCCTAAATGGGGAAATGACGGAAACATTCCCTTTAAAGGTAGGAACTCGGCAAGGCTGCCCCCTATCACCACTCCTCTTCAATATAGTGCTTGAAACACTTGCTAGAGCAATAAGGCAAGAAAAGGATATTAAAGGAGTACTAATTGGAAAAGAGGAAGTCAAACTATCCCTATTTGCTGATGATATGATTGTTTACTTAAGGGATGCAAAAAACTCCACCAGAAAACTCCTAGAAACGATTAACAGCTTCAGCAAAGTGGCAGGATACAAAATTAACCTTAGAAAATCAATGGCCTTTCTTTACACCAAGAACAAGCAACTGGAGAAAGAATTCAAAGAGACCTTCCCACTCACAATAGCCTCAAAAACAATAAGATACCTAGGAACAAACCTAACCAAAGACACCAAAGACCTCTACAACAAAAATTTTAAACCCTTAAAGAAAGAAATTGAAGAAGACCTCAGAAGATGGAAAAACCTCCCATGCTCATGGATTGGGAAAATTAACATTGTAAAAATGTCCATTTTACCAAAACTCTTGTATAGATTTAATGCAATCCCAATCAAAATCCCCAAGAGTTTCTTCACAGGCTTGGAAACAAAAGTTCTTAAATTCATTTGGAAAAACAAAAGACCCCGAATAGCCAAAACAACCCTGAGTGAAAAGAGCTACACAGGGGGGATCTCTATACCAGACTTCAAACTATACTACAGGGCTATAGTCATAAAAACAGCCTGGTACTGGCACAAAAACAGACCTGTTGACCAATGGAACAAAACCGAAGATCCAAATCTGAGCACATACAATTTCAGCCATCTTATATTTGACAAGGGGGCCAAGAAGCCACAATGGAGAAAAGACAGCATCTTCAGCAAGTGGTGTTGGCAAAACTGGATCACCACTTGTAGAAGAATGAAATTAAACCCCTAACTCTCACCCTGAACAAAAGTCAACTCCAGATGGATCAAAGACCTCAACATGAAACCCAAAACTGTGAAGGTGATAGAAGAAAAAAGTTGGCAGCAGACTACAAGACATAGGCATAGGAAAAGACTTCCTAAATCAGACAGCAGCTGTGTAAGAATTAAGGTCGACAATTGACAAATGGGACCTCATTAAACTCAAAAGCTTCTGTACATCAAATGAAACAATCAAGGAAGCGAAGAGAAAACCCACAGAGTAGGAGGAAACCTTCACTGCAGATACATCTGACAAAGCTTTGATTTCCAGAGTATATAAACTACTCAAAAAACAGAGAAGAAAACAAATGATCCACTCAATAGATGGATCAAAGAGCTGAACAGAGACTTCACAATTGAGGAATTAGAGATGGCTGAGAAACAACTTAAAAAGTGTTCAATGTCACTAATAAGGAAATGCAGATTAAAACCACTTTAAGATATCATCTCACTCCAATAAGACTGGCTATGATCAAGAAAACAAATGATACTAAGTGCTGGAGAGGTTGTGGGGAAAGGGGAACACTCATCCATTGCTGGTAGGAATGTAAGCTCATATAGCCACTATGGAAAGCAGTGTTGAGAACCCTTAAAAGACTCAAAATGAGCTTGCCACCTGATCCAATCATACCACACCTGGATATATACCCACAAGACTCTTCTTACCACAGAGATACATGCACAGCCATGTTTATTGCAGCTCTCTTTACAATAGCGAAGAGCTGGAACCAACCAAAGTGCCCCTCACCTGAGGAGTGGATAGAGAAAATGTGGTACATCTACACAGTGGAGTTCTATGCAGCGGTAAAGAAAGATGACATCGTTGGGCATGGTGGCACATGCCTTTAATCCTAGCACTTGGGAGACAGAGGCAGGTGGATCTCTGTGAGTTCAAGGCCAACTTGGTCTACAGAGTGAGCTCCAGGCCAGCTGGGACTAATGGGAGACCTTGACTCAAAAACATAAAATAAAAAGCAAAAATGGACTAGAGAGATGGCTCAATGGTTAAGAAAGATGACATCACGAACTTTGCAGATAAATGGATGGAGCTAGAAGATATCATGTTAAGTAACACAGTCCCAGAAAACAAATGACAAATAGTATCCCTCATCTGTGGATGCTAGCACCAATTACCTAGTTGTAAGGCAAACTGAGCAACGTTAATGTAATCTGAAACAACTGTGCTCTTATACTGTGAATCCCTTAACAGGTTCTAGAACTAAGCTACCATTTATTTTCAGTGTTAGGAAGTTTGGGTATATGAACGAAGGATATGTATGAGTAATATAAGATCAAAGGAATGCAGAAAAAATTAAGGGAGGAAAATGTGAATTCCTAAACATTAAAAGATGCAGGAGAAAGATGCAGGACATTTATGGCAGAATACATGATCTGGGGTGGGGTGGGGGGAAGGGAAAGGAGAATATGTGTAAATTGAACTAAAAAATTATGTCTGAAATACATAAAACATCAATAAAGTATTAAAAAATAAAAATATGGGGGGCTGGAGAGATGGCTCAGCGGTTAAGAGCACCAACTGCTCTTGCAGCGGACCCGGGTTTGATCCCCAGTACCCACATGGTGGCTAAGAACCATCTTTAACTCCAGTTCCAGGAGAATCCGACGCCCTCTTCTGACCTCCGCAGCATTGCATAACACGGGTGCACCAACCTACATTCAGACAGTACACTCATACACATAAAAAATAATAAAATTTAGGCTGGGTATGGTGGCACACACCTTTAATCCTAGCACTTGGGAGGCAGAGGCTTGTGGATCTTTGTGAGTTCAAGGCCAGCCTGGTCTACAGAGTGAGTTCCAGGACAGCTGAGGCTACAGGGAGACCCTGTCTCGAAAAGATAAAATAATAATAATAATAATAATAATAATAATAATAATTTTTAAATAATAATAAAATTAAAAAATTTTTAATTAAGAAATAAAAATAAAAATAAAAAGCTAGCCAGGCATGGTGGTGCACACCTTTAATCTCAGTACTCAGGTGGCAGAGGCAGGTGGATCTCTGTGTGTTCAAGGCTAGCTTGGTCTACATAGCAAGCTCCACGCCAGCTGGGACTAAAGGGAGATGCTGCCTGGAACGGACCAAAAATAAATTTAAAAATAAATAAATAAATAAATAAATAAATAAATAAATAAATAAATAGCTGAGAGTAGAATCATGAACATCAAAGGCTGAGATAGACGTTCCCAAAGCAGAGTTGAAGTGTTGCTTAGAGTACTGGAGTGCAAAAAGGCTGTGACATGCTTCAAGTAGAAAACATATTGTTTTATAAGCTTTGTTCAAAACAAAGTACAAGCTCTTAGCTGTGAATTTGATGCTAATGAAGTAACAATGTACTGAATAAGGATGTGGTGTCTTTATACAAAGCATACATAAAGCAAGTTTATGTGGGGATGGCTTTACACAGTGGAAGCAGGAAATGAGAAATTATTGATAAAAGCTACAAAATTTTGGTTACACAAAATGAGCAAACCCTGAGAAGCTAATGTACAACATGATAGCCATAATGGATAATTTTGTAGAGTATACTTGAATCATTCTAAGGGGGTTGGTTTTTATTTTTTATTTTTATTTTTTTGATTGATTTTTAAACATCGAAAAGAAAGAAAATGGTAACAAATTACATAGTGATTGAGACCTCACATCTTACCTCTGAAATTCTTCAAGGAACAGTAGTGTGATATTTGATAATAGAATATTTAAGGAAACTTTAGAAGTCATATTCAGCATAAATGACAACTATGGGTATATATTTTTAATATTATTTGATTTTAAAACATATTTGATAAAACTTGTTAAAGTAAATCAATAATCTTTAAAATAAAAATCTTTTAATAAAATAAAAAAAAATCTCACAGAAGCCCACCTGCAGGGCTTCTCAAATTACTCCTGCAATTTCCATCAGGGTTCTACACATAGTGCTTCTCAAGGTCCTTTCCCAAACTCCCTCAGAAGCCCACAGTTAGACCTTCCATGGTAATATGTCAACCCCACTCCACAGGGCACACTTAGCATTGCTCACAGTCTCTTTTAACCTCCCTCAGAAGGCTTCTCAAGTTCCTCTTTCAGCTTCACTCAGATGCCCACACTTGGTGCTTCTTAAGGTCGTCCTTCAAACTTCCTCAGCAGCCCATAGGCAACACTTCTCAAGGTTCTCTTCAACCACCTTCAGCAGCCCCCACCTAGCGTTTCCCCGAGGTTCTCATTCAACCTCCCTCTACAGCTCATATTTCCACCTTCTCATCAACCTCTCTCAGCCACACAATTTACTGCTTCTATTTGTGCAGAAGGGTTTATTTTAGCTGACAGATTTCAGTCTTTCATTGAGAAGACCCATGGTGGGAACACAAGGCAAGAACTGAGGCAGAGACCCCAGAGGAAAGCTACTTACTGGCTTGCTTCGTCTAGGTGGCTCAGATAGTTTTCTTAAAAAGTCTAGGACCACTTGCCTAGGTATGGCACCGCCTCCAGTGGGCTGAGCCTGCCTTCATCAATCAGCAATCAATAAATTTCCCCCACAGAATGCCCAAAGGTGAATTATCTCCCCTCTTCGCCCGCCCACCCCCGGCTGGCTTTCCCTTCATGTTGTCTCCATTTAAAGTGTCCGAATGTCCCCATTTCTCCCTTGATCATACCAGTCTCCTACAGTCCCACCTCTCTCCTTCTTTCCCTATATCCCTAAATTTTTTTAAAACCCTTCCTCTCCCTTCCCATTTAAATATCCTCATTTTATACATTTATCCCTTACTAACACCCGTCTCTTACTGTTCTTCTCTCTCAGCTTCCTTCTTTCCCTTCACCTCCCTGGTTCCTTTCCATTTTCCTGGCTCCCGCGGTTACATCAGCATGTATACTCACTTACAAGGATTTGGTGCTAGGAACCACAAATGAGTGAGAACATATGTCGTTTGTTTTTCTGGGTCTGAGTTACTTCACTTAGCATAACAGCTTTTAGCTCAGTCCATTTATCTGCAAATTTCATGATTTCATCCTTTTTTACCACAACTCCATTGTGTAAATATACCACATTTTCATGATCCATTCATCAGGTGAGGGACACTTAGGTCCATCTCTTCACTATTGTGAAAAGAGCAGCAACAATATGGATGTGCAAGTGTCTCTGCGACAGGATGAGTCCTTTGGGTATATGACAAGGAGTACTATAACTGGGTCAAATGGTAGGTTCAATTATAGTTTAACAAAATTTCTCCACACTGCTTTCAATATGGGTTGCATGAGTTTGCAATCCCACCAGCAGTAAACGAGCTTTCCCCACATCCTCTCCAGCATTTAGTATCATTTGTTCTCTTGACCTTAGCCAGTCTTCGGGGGTAAGATGAAACCTTAAAGTGGTTTTAATTTGCATTTCCTTAATTACTAACAATGTTGAACACTTCTTAAGATTTCTCGTAGCCATCTTTGTTTCTTCTTTTGAGAAGTTTCTGTTCCAATCTTTAGTCCATCTTTTAATTGGGGTCACTTGTTTTCTCGATCTTTTGTTTTTTGAGTAATTTATATAATCTGGATGTTAAACCTCTGTCAGATGTGTCACTGATGAAGATTTCCTCCTATTCTGTGGGTTTTCTCTTCACTTCTTTGTTTCTTTTGTATACAGAAGCTTTTTTAGCTTAATGAGGTCCCACTTGTTGATTGTTGACCTTAATTCTTGAGCAACTAACGTTCGTCTTTACTTTCCCATGCCAATCCATGAGCATGGGAGATCCTTCCATCTCCTGGTGTATTCCTTAATCTCTTTCTTCAGAGATTTTAAATTTTCATTGTACAGATCTTTAACATCTTTAATCAGGTATATTCCAAGATTTTTTAACGCTATGGTGAATGGGAGAGTTTCTATGTATTCAATCTCCAATTGCTTGTTATTGGGATATAGAAAGCGTCCTGATTTTTGTAAATTAATTTTGTAACCTGCCACTTTACTGACTGTTAATCATTTCTAAGAATTTTCTGGTGGAATTTTTGGCATCTCATCTACAAAAAGGAATAGTTGGACCTCTTCTTTTCCAATTAGTACTCCTTTAATTTCCTTCTCTTGTCTTATTGCTCTAGCAAGAGCTTCAAGTACCACATTAAAAAGGAGTAGAGGTAAAGGACAGACTTGCCTGGTTCCTGATTTTAAGGGGAATGCTTCCAATTTTTCTCCATTTAGAATGATGTTGGCTATGGGTTTGTTGTATATAGCTTTAATTATGTTGAGGTATGTTCCCTCCAGTCTAATTCTCTCTGGGACTTTTAACATAAATACATGTTTAATTTTTTTGTCTTTTCAAGACAGGGTCCCCCTGTAGCCCCAGCTGTCCTGGAACTCGCTATGTAGACCACACTGGTCTTGAATTCACAGAGATCTGCCTGCCTCTGCCTCCCGAATTCTGGGATTAAAGGTGCGAGTCACCATGCCTGGCTTACATGTTGAATTTTATAAAAGGCCTTTTCTTCATCTATTGAGATAACCATGTGATTTTTTTTTGAGTTCATTTATATGATTTATGACATCTATTGACTTACATAAATTGAACCATCCCTGTATCTCTGGAATAAAGCTGACTTGATCATGGTGGATGACCTTTTTGATGTGTGCTTGTATGTGGTTTGCAAGTATTTTCTTGAGAATTTTTGCATCTATATTCATTAAGGAGATGGGTCTATATTTTTCTTTTTAATTGTATCTTTATCTGGTTTTAGTATAAGAGTGATGCTGGCTTCCTAGAAGAAATTTGAGCTTTCTCCCTCTGTTTCTATCTTTTTGAATAACTTAAGTAATTTTGGTTGTAGATCTTCTTTAAATGTCTATTAGAATTCTGCCATAAATCCTTCTGGGCCTGGGCATTTTTGAGTTGGCAGGTTGTGTATTACTATTTAATGTTATGCATTAGGTATCTGTTTAAACTGTTGATCTCTTCTTGGTTTAGTTTTAGTGATTCCCATGATTTAAGATTTTCATCCATTTCTTTTAGGTTTTCAAATTTAATAGAGTATAAGTTTTTGATGTATTCCCATATAATATTCTGGATCTTTTTGTTGTCTATCATGATGTTTCACCTTTCATTTCTGATTTGTTGACTTTCAGTTGTTCTTTCTTTCTTTTGGTTAACTGGGATAAGGGTCTGTCTATCTCAAAGAACCAGCTCTTTGACTGATTCTTTGTATTGTTTTTTTGTTTCTATTTCATTACTCTCTGCACTGATTTTTGTTATTTCTTCTTATCTGCAGGGTTTGGGTTTCATTTCTTGTGGCCTTTCAAGTGTTTTGAGTTACAATGTTAAGTCATTTATGCTCTTTCAGATTTTTTTTTTTGGTTTTATTTTATTTTTTGGTATTTTTGAGGCAGGGTCTCCCTTTAGTCCCAGCTGGCCTGGATCTCACTCTGTAGACCAGGCTGGCCTTAAACTCACAGAGATCCACCTGCCTCTGCCTCCCAAGTGCTGGGATTAAAGGCATGCACCACCATGCCCAGCCTTGTGTGTGTGTGTGTGTGTGTGTGTGTTCTTTCTTATTTTTTAATTATTTATTATATTTTAAGGGATTCACAATATAAGAGCACAGTTGTTTTCAGATCACATTGATGTTGCTCAGTTTGCCATACAATTAGGTAATTAGTGCTAGCATCTACAGATGAGTGATACCATTTGTCGTTTGTTTTTCTGGGACTGTGTTACTTCACTCAGCATGATATCTTCTAGCTCCAGCCATTTACCTGCAAAGCTCATGACGTCTTCTTTCTTTACTGCTGCGTAGAACTCCATTGTGTAGGTGAACCACATTTTGTCTATCCACTTGTCAGTTGAGGGGCACTTGGGTTGGTTCCAGCTCCTTGCTATTGTGAAGAGAGCTGAAATAAACATGGGTGTGCATGTATCTCTGTGGTAAGATGAGTCTTGTGGGTACATACCCAGGAGTGGTATGGCTGGGTCAGGTGGCAAGTTCATTCCAAGTCCTCCAAGGGTTCTCCACACTGCTTTCCATAGTGGCTGTACGAGTTTACATTCCTACCAGCTGTGGATGAGTGTTCCCCTTTCCCCACAACCTCTCCAGCACAGGGTATCATTTGTTCTCTTGATCCTGGCCAGTCTTATAGGAGTAAGATGATATCTTAAAGTGGTTTTGATTTGCATTTCCTTAATGATTAGTGATGTTGAGCACTTCTTTTTTTTAAATTTTATTTATTTATTTTTTGTATGTGTATGAATGTACTGTCTGTTTGTAGGTTTGTGCACCCGTGTCATGCAATGCCACAGAGATCAGAAGAGGGTCTTGGATTCCCCTGGAACTGGAGTTACAGACAGTTCTTAGCCACCAGGTAGGTGCTGGGGATTGAACCCAGGTCCTCTGCAAGAGCAGTTGGTGCTCTTAACCGCTAGGCTATCTCTCCAGCCCTGAACACTTCTTAAGATGTTTCTCAGCCATCTCTAATTCCTCACTTGTGAAGTCTCTGTTCAGCTCTTTGCTCCATCTTTTGAGTGGGTCATTTGGTTTCTTTCTTCTTTGCTTTTTGAGTAGTTTATATATTCTGGAAATCAATGCTTTGTCAGATGTTTCTGTGGTGAAGGTTTTCCTCCCACTCTGTGGGATTTCTTTTCACTTCCTTGATTGTTTTGTTTGATGTACAGAAGCTTTTGAGTTTAATGAGGTTCCACTAGTCAATTGTCGACCTTAATTCTTGCACAGCTGCTGTCTGATTTAGGAAGTCTTTTCCTATGCCTATGTCTTGTAGTCTGCTGCCAACTTTTTCTTCTATTGCCTTCAGAGTTTGGGGTTTCACATTGAGGTCTTTAATCCATCTGGAGTTGACTTTTGTACAGGGCGAGAGGTAGGGGTTTAATTTCATTCTTCTACAAGTGGTGATCCAGTTTTGCCAACACCACTTGCTGAAGATGCTGTCTTTTCTCCATTGTGGCTTCTTGGCCCCCTTGTCAAATAT
>VZQC01011461.1:261388-275258 GCA_009823505.1 Rhizomys pruinosus
CTTTGCCAACACATTTTCACAGTAAAGAGCAAGGGAACTAGTTTATCTGCCTAGAATATGTGGCATAAAGTAAGTATGTTGTCTTTTTTTGAGTGTGTGGTCTTTTGAAGACAGGGTCTCCCTGTAGCCCCAGCTGTCCTGGAACTCACTCTGTAGAACAGACTGGCCTTGAACTTACAAAGATTTGCCTGCCTCTTCCTCCCAAGTGCTAGGATTAAACACCATGCCTGGCTCTTTCTTAATTTCTCCTTTTACCCACTCATTATTCAGGAGTGTGTTATTTAATCTCCATGAGTTTGTGTAGTTACTAGGGCCTTTTTTGTTATTGATATTAAGCTTTGTTGCATTGTGTTCTGATAACATACATGGAATTAAGGCTGGAGAGATGGCCTAGCAGTTAGGAGTGCCGATGCTCTTGCAGAGGACCCAGGTTCGATCCCCAGCACCCACATGGCGGCCGAGAGCCATCTGAAACTCCAATTCCAGGAGAACTCCAGTTCCAGGGGAATCTGACACCCTCTTCTGACCTCCCCGACATTGCACGACACGGATGCACAAACTTGCATGCAGACAGTACATTCATACACATACAGAAATAAATAAAATTAAATAAAATTTAAAAAAAGAATACATGGAATTATTTCAATTTTTTGTATTTTTTTGAGCTTTGTTTTGTGTACCAGTATGTGTTTGATTTTGGAGAAAGTTCTATAGGGAGCTGAATAGAAAGTCTATGTCTTTTCTACTTACGTGGAATATTTGGTGGATGCCTGTTAGGTCCATTTAATGTATGGCATTGTTTAATTCAGATGTCTCTCTGTTTACTCTTTGTCCAGTTGGCCTGTCTAATGGAAACAGTGGGGATTGAAGTCCTGTACTACAAGTGTATTGGGATTAATCTGTGTCTTGAAGTCCTGTGGTATTGTGTTTATGAAGTTGGTTGCACCAGAGTTTGGTGCATATGTATTTGTGATTGTAATATCTTCTTGGTTAAATGTTCCTTTAATGAGAATGAAGTGATCCTCTTTAGCTCTTCTGATTAGTTTTAGTTTGAAGTTTATTTGTCTGATATTAGTATAGCAACTCCTGCTTGCTTCTTAGTCCCATTTTCTTGGAATATTTTTTCCACACTGTCACCTTAAGATAGTGCCCATCCTTGCTGAAATGGATTTCTTGCAGACAACAAAAAATTGATTTTGTTTCTTAATCCATTTCACCAGCCTGTGTCTTTTGACTGGGTAATTCAGTCCACTGATCTTCATGTTTCTGCAACTATACCATCATTTCATTTCTTTCAGTTGCTGCTTGGGTATAGTCATTCCTTTCTTCCACTCTTTGTGTTGCTTCAAGTATTATCTGAAGGTCTCATTTTCTGAACATAAATTCTTGCAGCCTATTCATGTCATGGAAGATTTTTCTTTCTCTTTTAACTATAATGGACATTTTTACTCATCAGTAAAGTCTTCTGTGTTGGCATCTATGGTCATTTAGAACTGGGAATACTTTGGTCCAGGCTTTTCTGGCTTTCATTAGTTTGCACTGAAAAGTCAGTTGTAATTCTGATTGGTTTTCCTTTGTATGAGACTTGTTTTTCTTTTGCTGCTTTCAGTACTCTCTTTTTTTTTTCTGAACATTTACTGTTTTTAGTATGATATGGCATGGGGAGTTTCTTTTCTGATCCTGTCTATTTGATGTCCTATGTGCTTCTTGTATTTATATGAGCATGTCTTTCCTTAATATTAGGAAATTTTCTTCTACAATTCTGTTACAGATCTGGTAAATACTGTTATCCTGAGATTCTTCTCCTTCCTGTGCTTCTAATTTTTTCATAATCTTTGCTTGAGCAGTCCAGTTCTTTGACTTAATCATCCAGTCTTGACATTCTGTTTGCTATTTCACTCATTCTGTTACTGAGACTTTGTCCCATCATTTCCAGGAGGCTTACTGAGTGTTCCACTTCCTTCTTCATTTTACCCTGAATTTTCTTCAGTTTTTCTACCTCTTTTGTCAATTCAGTCAGAAGTTTATCCCTATCTTTCAGTTCTTTGATTTGTTTGTGTGTTCTTTAAATTCTTTTATCATCTTTATAATTGTTCTTTTAAATTCTGTGTCCTGGGTTATCTCTATGGGCTCCTCATTGTAGAACTCTTCTATAGGACCTGTGGTGTTTTATAGAGACATATTATTTGGGATTTTCATGTTATTGTGATTTTGGCATGTGGATTTCTTTTGTTGTTTCTAATTCTGGTATGAAACTCATGTCTTTCTTTCTTGAGTAGAAGACTGACTTTGTATTCTCGATGCTCACTGGTTTTTGTTTTGTTTGTTTTGTTTTGTTTTTCTTATTAGGTTTGAAATGCTAGTTGTCCTAGGCTTCAGGTTCTCTTTTGATTTTGAATTGGAGGGATAAGCTGCTTCTTTTCCAGCTAGTGGGGAGCTTCTGCAGAAGCCCAAGTCAAGCATCAATCAGATATTCTCAGGCTTCCTCCCAAGGTCTTGGCCCCCACTGGCCAGCAGACACAGCACAATTTGGGAGGTTTGTTGGGCTCTGGGTTAATTGAAGCACTTTCTGGCAGTCTGCAAAGGTCTGGGACCCTACTAAACTGCAGGGGGTCTAGCCCTACGGTATGGGAGGGGCTTCAGATGACCTCAGTGTCCAGGTATTCTGACAAGCTGGACATTTCCAGATCTGTGCCCAAGGGCAGAAGTCTAGCCCTAGAACAGAGGGAGAGGCTTCAGATGATTCCAAGGCAGTCGGTTTGGGATGTCGCAGGGAAGCTCACCTGCATGCAGAGGCCTATTTAGGAATTCTCTTTCAACTTCCCTCAGCAGCCCACATTTAGATCTTCCCATGATCCTCTTCCAACCGCACTCTGCAGGCCACATTTAGAGAGGCTCAAGGTCTTCCTCCAGCCTCCTGCAGAAACTCGCATGAAGAGCTTCTCAAGGTCCTCTTCCAAACTCCCTCCGCAGCAACATTCAGCATTTCTCAAGGTCCCCTGTAACCTACCTCACTGGGCCGTTTTCAGACTGTCTCATCGTCCTCATTAAACCTCTCTAGGCAACACAAGTTCAGAATTTCTCAAGGTCATCTTTCAGTACGCCCCTGCTGCGCACCATGTATCCCTTGTCCCAGTTCTCTTTCAACCTCCATCAACAGACCACATTTAGCCCTTCCCATGGTCCTCTCAGAACCGCACACGCAGTGCTTCACGAGTGCCTCTTTCAAGCTCGCTGAGCAGCGCCCAGTTAGCCTTTCTCGAGGTCCTTTCAGCCACCCTCCTGGCCCACATCTAGGGCTTCTCAAGGTCCCTTTTTAACCTTCCTCTACCGTCCACATTTACTACTTCTCTCTTTCAAACTCCTCAGCAGCCCACATTTTCCTCTTCTCAACGTCCTCTTTCAACCAGGTCCTGTGCTGGGGATCAAACTTCCTTCAGTACCCCACACGTAGGGCTTCTTTAAGGTCTACCCACACCCCCACACCCCCCCCCCGCCCTGGAAGGTGCTGGAGATGAAACCAAGGGCCTTGCACGTGCCTGACTTGCATTCTACCAGAAAACTACATCCCCTGCCTTCTACAACTTTTTGTACTCACGCCCGGCTTCATTAGCTCCTTTTAAAATTAGTTGCGGGGCTGGAGTGGTGCTCGGGATTAAGAGAGCTTGCTGCTCTTGCAGAGGAATTGGGTGGCTCGCTCTCTTTCTTACTGCGGTCTATGCTTCTGTCGCCCTCCTCTGGCCTCTGTAAGCACTGCGTGCATGCGGTGCCCTATTTATGCATGCAAAACACCATAAACAAAGGATTAAAGTACTAAATACATTCTTCAAAAATTGTTTAACAATATTTCGTTGTTTGGAGATGCCGTAATTTTATTATTCATTCACCAACTAAGGGGTGTCTTGACTGCTTCATTTTTTATGATTATGAAGGAAACACATGCACATCTTTGTGCAGACTTAATTTTCAGATCAGTTGGGTAAATACTAGGAGTAATTTTGCTAACACCAGTTCCAGGGGAGCTCAACGCCCTCTTCTGACCTCCAAGGGCATTGCAAGACACGGGTCCACTTATTATTCATGCAGCAATACACTCATACACATAAAGTAAAAATAATAAATTATTTAAATTGCGTAATTTTCGTGTCGAGTCTTGTAGCTTTTGGATACAAATCCTATATTAGTAACTTTTGCATTGCAATGGCAAAATAACTAATAGAAACAACTTATGGACTGGATATTTTGGTTCATCATTTCTGGGGGTTTGGGGTCCCAGTCCATCATAGTGGGGGTAAGGCACTCTGGAGTTTCTTGGTCTGAGCAGACAGGAATGTATGGTAGTTCACATTGTGGTAGACCAAAAAGGTCACCAGGGCCAGGTTCTACTGGCTATAACCTTCAAAAGCTCACCCTCAAGGACCTGTCCCACCTCCTAAAGGTTCCACACCCTTCCAAACAGCACACCACCAGGGAGGAAACAATTGTTCAGACCAGGAGCCTATAGGCAACCTTTCAGATTCAAACCACGAATCCTTTATCAGATGTATATTTTTCAAATGTTTTCTCTCAGTCTATACCTTGACTTTACATTCTTTTATCTTTGTTTTATTTTTATTTTATATGGATGTTATGCTTGCATGTGTGTAAGTGCACCTGTGTCATGCAATGCCCACAGAAGTCAGAAAAGACATTAGATTCCCTGAGACTGGAGTTAGGATGGTTGTTAGCTGCCATGTAGGTGGTGGGAATCTAACCTCTGTCCTCTGCAAGAGCAGCCAGTGCTCTTAATGACTGAGCCATTTATCCAACCCCCAAAGTTTTTAATTTTAATAAAGTCCAGCTGATTAATATTTATTTTCACTGATCGTGTTTTTGGTGTTATATCTAAAAAATCATTTTAGCCAGGTGCGGTGGTACACGCCTTTAATCCCAGCTCTCAGGAGAGAGAGGCAGGCAGATCTCTATGAGATCGAGACCAGCATGGTCTACATATGAGTTCCAAGCCAGAAGCTAACAGGGAGACCCCCGTCTCAAAAAAAAGCCATTATCAAATCCAAGATCACCTTGCTTTTCTTCTGGAAATTTCAAAGTTTTATATTTTTACAGTTAAAAACTATTCCTATCCATGAACATCAACAATCTCCCCATTTTGATAAATCTGCCAGATTTCTTCATTTGCTGTTATTTATTGCTAGTTTTATTCCACTGCAGTCTGACACCATACTTTGAGTAATTTCAAGTCTTTTAAGTGCCTTAAGGTTTTATGCCTTGGAATGTGCTATACTTTGGTGAACAGTCCACATTAGCTTGAGAAGTATCTATATTCTGCTGTTGTTGAGGAAGTATTATATAAATTCATTAAGTCAATTTGAATTCAGCTGTATCCTTCCTGCTTTTATGCCCATTTGATCTATCAATTTTAAAGTGGTATTGAAACTGGGTGTGGTGGTCCTTACCTTTAATCTCAGTAATTCAGTGGGCAGAGGCAGGCAAAAATCTCTGTGAGATGGAGGCCAGCCTGGTCAACATAGCAAATTCCAGGTCAGCTAACACTACAGGGACACCCTGTCTTAAAAACAAAAACAAAACAAACAAAAAAAACAAAACAAAACAAAAAAAACCCAAGTATAGTGTTTCTGTTTTCTCAACAACAGTTTTTGCTGTTTTGTATTTTGGTGCTGTTAATCGAATATGTGTTAAATACTATTATGCCACCTTCCAGAACTGGCCTGTTTAGCTTTATGGAACACCTACTATTATGCCACCTTCCAGAACTGGCCTGTTTAGCTTTATGGAACACCACTGCTGTCTTTTTCCATACACATTTCCTTGTTCTGAAGCCGGCTACACCTACATGTAATTTGGCTTAACCTTTCTTTGATTAATGTTAGCATGGAATAGCTTTCTCTATCACATAACCTTTCAATCATGGTTTTCTTATAAACGGCACAGAATTGGGCCTTGTGGGTTTTTTTTTTTTCATTGTCCTACTGTTTGTTTTCATGTTCTGAATATTGTGTTTATCAAGTACATGGCTTTGTACAATCCATTCACACCCTCACCAGCCACACACCAAGATTTGTTGAAGTCACTGAGGACTTAACTCCAGGCACTTTTTTCACCCTTTGTAGATATGACTTACCTGATCACAGCCATCTCCCTAGCCCTCTGGAAATATTTTGTTTCGTTTTTACTTCTTTTTTTTTGGGGGGGGGTGTAAACACAATTTTTTTTCATATGTGTGTGAGTGTAATTGGGTTTATTTACTTATTTTTTATCCTGGAGCTGGGTCCATCCTGGAGGCAGGTCCTTTACTCTTGGGCTTTGTTTTTGTTTTTTTAATCTACTGCCTTTTTAAAAATTATTTATTTTTATGTGTATGAGTGTACCGTCTGCATACAGGTTTGTGCACCCGTGTCGTGCAATCCCGCAGAGGTCAGAAGAGGGTGTCGATTCCCCTGGAACTGGAGTTAAAGACGGTTCTCAGTTGCCATGTGGGTGCTGGGGATAGAACCCAGGTCCTCTGCAAGAGGATCGCTAGGCCATCTCTCCAGCCCCTTAATCTACTGCCTTTTAATGGTGTAAATCAGACTATTGATATGCTTGAGTTAACATCTACATATTTGTAACTATTTTTTATTTGACTTTCCTGCT
Organism: Rhizomys pruinosus; assembly: GCA_009823505.1. Taxonomy (NCBI): domain Eukaryota; kingdom Metazoa; phylum Chordata; class Mammalia; order Rodentia; family Spalacidae; genus Rhizomys; species Rhizomys pruinosus. Next base: position 268,043 of record VZQC01011461.1, read on the forward strand.
TAATTTGAATTCACAGTTATGTATTTAGGGACTTAAAGACAACGCTTTCAGACTTCTGAAAAGCCCCCCACCCCCACCCCCACCCCGTTACCCTCCTGCAAGTGTGTAGTGGAAGGGAAGCTGCGCCTCTTCTGGCAGGAATGGAGGAAGGATCCTGGGAACCATTGTGGCTTCACTGAACGGAAAAGGAGATCTTTACCCCGGGCCTCCAAACCTGACATTTTACCCCCCAGACAATCAGAGCGATCCCACAGCTCACTCCTTCCAGCAAGGGGCGGGACTCCTGCGGCCGTTGGAGGTCTCAGTCTCCCCGGAGCGGAGGTAGGGCGCAGACTGGGCTTGGCTTGCCTGTTGTTTTGGGTTGGCTGCTGGGTTACCAGGACGACCGTAGCCAGGTCGCCGCGGAATCCGGCTTAGTCTGGGCTCGCGCCTTGAGAACTCTGTATCTGCGCATCTGCCTGGCGATCGATCGTTGGCAGAGGCTGTTTCCTGGTAGTACGTGGGAACAGTAAGGACCACACACACAATCTTTTGCTGCCTGAATGCCTCAAATGACGCTCTAAAGTGACAAGCTGCCTGGTCCTGCCTGTGGGCGCCCAGAGTGAAGAGTTGGAGGGGGTTTTGCAGATCCCCAGAAAACCTCCTGTTGAGCTCAGGGGCTGCAGACTCACCTCTCCTCTGTGTGCTTGGGGTGCGCGTGCGTGCGTGCGTGTGTGTGTGTGTGTGTGTGTGTGTGTGTGTGTATGTGAGTGTGTGTGTGTGTGTGTGTGTTCGTTCCTTTTGCGTTAGTTCGTTGATTTGCTACCTCTTAGATGCCTGTCTGAAAAGGCAGAGGGCTCTTGTGTTAGAGCCTCCCCTGGCTGGCTGCTTGGCACTGAGTTTGTGGGCTGGCTATCTCACTGAAAGCCCAGGTCCCAGGTAAAAGGGTCTGGTTTCTTTGCAGAGCCATGGGCAGCAAGAAGAAGGAAATTGCCCTGCAGGTAAGCGGCAAAGAGCCCTGCTTCCCGGCCCTTGACTGGGTTGGGGGCCAGGCAAGTGTTGTGGGAGTGGGGTGCAGTCCGTATAAAGGTGCTGTGCTAGGGGCCAGCAGAATGCGACAGTATTCTTGAGCCTGAGTTCTATGCCCTTCTGTGTTAAAGTAGAAATAAGTGATCTTGAATACCTAGTAATGACAATGTTTTTCTACTCAAGTATATACAAAAAAGGAACAGTTCTTATTATAGTGATTATCCAACCATAAGACACAAAGATGTATTACAATTTTCAAGAGGAAAGCTGAAATAGCCTAATTCCCCGTGCTTCCTATATTTTGTTCAATAATAATTGCAGCAAACTCAGAGAATATAGACAGATTCTTTCGATTTGGGCACATATCTATGTGCCCTAAGGTGCCCAGTTACCTACCACTGCTGGGTTCAAACATTCACCTGCAACACTATGGTTTGAGATGTACTGTGTGATGAGCCTGCCCATGGGTTGCACCACCTACAGTATGCCCGGCCCTCCCACATCGCTCAGTAATCAAGAAAATTGAGAGAGAATGCTGCCATATGAGTTGCATGGCCGCGGTGGGGTACATGTAAAAGCAAGCCTGAATGCCCTTCACGTGTCAGAGTACTGACCTATGTACCCATCAGTTTATCTGCTAATGCTGTATATTCCCTTTGGGAGTTAATGACACTCGTTAAGAGTATTTCATATTATTCGTCAGATCTCTGAGCACGAGACTGTACTTAAAATAAGTACTCCCATTGGCTGAGGAAGGAGGGCTGTAGCAGCCTTCTCCACGCCATGCCTAACCTACGCCTTGTTTTTTTGGACAAAGACTCTCACTGAACCCAGAACCATCCATTTCATCTAGGCCGGTCGGCCGGTGAGCTCCCAGGGTCACCTTGCCTCCACCCTTGGACGCATCCCACCAAGTCACACTCTCTATGTGGTGGGAAGGACTCAGGTCCTCATAGGGCCGCAGCTAGCACTTTCCCCACGGAACCATCTCCCAGCCCCTGAGGAGCTCTTTCGGACATTATTGGGATGAATAGTACCTAAGGATCAAACAGTAGTAACCCATAAGTGAACGTTCCTCCCGAGCTTCAATTGTGGTTATGATGGACAATGCATTCGGAGCTGATGGAAGGACCCCGGCTGTTCTTTATACTGCACTTTCAAGTACAGTTGAAAAATTTTGTAATTTTGAACTTAAAATAAAGATGTGTTTTTTTTATACATTATACAGAAATAGAGGGGCTGGAGAGATGGCTCAGCAGTTAAGAGCACTGGTTGCTCTTGCACAGGACCTGGGTTCAGTTCCCAGCACCCACTTTGTGGCTAACAACCATCCCTAACTCCAATTCCAGGGGGTCTGACCCTGTCTTCTGACCTCCACAGGCACCGCACACTCAAGTGCACTTAATTCAGGCAAAATACACACATACATAAAATAAAAATAAAATGAATTTTTAAAAAGAATTGATGAGGGGATAATAATATTCATTCTCCTTGTGTTTCATAGCTAAAATAAACCGAAACTCTTTGTAAATCAGAAAATGTAAATGAATGGCAATGAACTCAATTATTTCTGATACTGAGTGAAAATACAAACTATAAAAGGAAAGTTGAAGACGCCTGAGGTCCACGCAGGGTCTGGGAGGAGTCACGTTTAATCCCAGGAACAATTTCAATCCCAGCAATGAATAAAAATCACAAATCACACTAATCAAAATGGCGAACAAAATCACAAATGAAAAGTTGAGTGTGATACTGTTTGTGTGCAGGTTAACAACATAACACAACTCTGTATGTTATTTCTTGACAAATAACATGTGACTTTTTAATGTCTGAGAATAGTACACGTGGTTTTTAGATTAATTTTTTTCCCTGGGGGTGGGGGGGTAAGAGAAGCAGGAAGAGAGGAGACTGAGGAGAGAGACCAGTTTGAACCAGACTTGTGAATATTTTTTTAGTATTTTAAATTTATTTTTGTATGTGTTTGAATGTACTGTCTGCATGTAGGTTTGTGCACCTGTGTCATGCAATGCTAGAGGTCAAAAGAGGGTGTGGGATTCCCCTAGAACTGGAGTTAAAGATGATTATCAGCCACCATGTGGGTGCTGGGAATCGAACCCAGGTCCTCTGCAAGAGCAGTTGGCGCTCTTAACCACTAGGCCATCTCTCCAGCCCCACTTGTGAATATTTCAGAGAGAACCTGGAGAAAGTGAACGAGGCGGGCCCACCAGTACCCTCGCTAACACTGCCTTTGATTCTCTTTGACTTCAGGTCAACATCAGCAGCCAGGAGCTTTGGGAGGAAATGCTCAGTTCCAAAGGACTAACTGGTAACTCAATATAAAGTCATTTTTCCAGTCTATTCTTTTATTATTTTTTTTATTTTTTAAATTTTTTTAATTTTATTTCCGTATGTGTATGAATGTATTGTCTGCATGCAAGTCTGTACACCCGTGACGTGCAACGCCGCAGAGGTCAGAAGAGGGTGTCAGACTCCCCTGGAACTGGAGTTCTCCTGGAATTGGAGTTTCAGACGGCTCTCGGCCGCCATGTGGGTGCTGGGGATCGAACCCGGGTCCTCTGCAAGAGCAGTCGGCGCTCTTAACCGCTAGGCCATCTCTCCAGCCCCCAGTCTATTCTTTTCAAAAATTGTTTAATGATACCCTGAAGGGAAGGAAGAGCTACAAGGAATGCTATTTTCTGTTCCCCTTGATCCCTGGCACTGCACAAAGCAGGTGTGGTGGCTCACATTGGTAACCTCAGCACTTGTGAGGTAGAGACAGAAATATCAGTTCAAGGTTCATGGCGAGTTTGAGGCTAGCCTAGACTACATGAGACCTTAACTTAAAACATACAAAGAAGAATCCGGTGATTTCTTTCTGTCCGTGTGCACAGTAGCCTCCCTCCATGATCTATGATTTCAGTCTCTTTATGTTCAGTTATCTGTGTTCAACCAGACATTAATAAACTCTGTTCAGTTAGTACCATGAGACAGCAGGGTTCTCTTGATTTCAAGCTGATTGCTACACTCAAAGTTGTTTGGTGTCTGGTCACAGAAAGTTTTAATTTCCTGCAACACAAAAGTGTGGAAATGACATTTATTTATTTATTTATTTATTTATTTATTTATTTATTTATTTTGGTCTTTTCTTGACAGGGTCTCCTTGTAGTCCCAGCTGTCCTGAAACTCGCTCTATAGACCAGGCTGGCCTTGAACTCACAAAGATCAGCCTGTCTCTGCCTCCCAAGTGCTAGGATTAAAGGCATGGGCCACCACGCCCTGCTTTATTTATTTTCATGTGTATGAATGTACTGTTTGCATGTAGATTTGTGCACCTGTGTTGTGCAATGCCGCAGAGGTCAAAAGAGGGCATCGAATTTCCCTGGAACTGGAGTTAAAGACGGTTCTTAGCTGCCATGTGGGTGTTGGGAATTGAACCTGGGTCCTCTGCCAGAGCAGTAGGTGCTCTTAACTGCTCAGCCATCTCTCCAGCCCAAAAGTGTAGAAATGACTTTTACAAAATGGACAGCAGCTAGACTGTTTATAAAGCAAACAAGCTCACTCAGCCATGTGCTCTCGTGACCCAGGCACCTAACCTTGATGCCTTCCACCCAAGAGAAGGAATATGGGTGTGATTGAGAATCCACAAAGCGAAGTGCCAAATGAAAGCGTCGTCTTCATATGTGTCTCTTCACTGAAGACAGTGAAGACTGAGAAGAATGCTTGATATTGTGTGAATGAGAGGCAAGGCTGTCTGATAAGCTTGTAGTTCCCCAAACTGATGCTGGAGAAATGGTTTTGAGTAAAATTATGGGTGAGGCGGGGCTCAGGAACACAGTTCTGAGGGACAGCTGGGGAAGGAGTGCCCTCTGAGTTAGGCCCACTCTTGTAACTAACATTACGTGTCAGGCTATAACTAATGTTGGTGCAGTGACATCGAGAAAAAGGAGAATGTTTTGGAAGGAAAATGAGGTTTTCTCAGAACTCCCAGGATGGAAGGAGAGTGAGGCATCACAGTGAATTGGAACAGGAAACCGTGCAGTCTGCCCACAGGCCGAGTCATCCGGAATTCTTTGTATTAGTTACCTATTGCTTTGTAATAGTTTACCTGTGCAACAGTGCCTTAAAACAACCAACGCTTATTATTCTACAATTTTTTCAGCTCAGAGCTAAATGCAACTCAGCTCAGGCCCCAGCTGAGTTGTCACAGGGGGATTATCACTTTGGAGCAAATTTGTTTCCAAGCTGTTTATATGGCTCTTGGTGGACCAGACTCACTCAGTGGCTGTCAGCGGGATTCACATCTTCGCTGGTTCTTGGCCAGACATAATTTCTTGCCGTCAGTGTCTCCGTGAGACCACCCACCAGAACGGCCAGGTACTTCCTCCAGGGCAAGGCACCGAGAAAGAGCTTGCAGGTGCAAGTTGGCTTTCTGTCAACTTAATCTCAGAAGTGAAATTCCACATATTAGATGAAATCAGGTGCTTTCAGGCTGCTACTGTAGACTCTTCTGCTTATTAGAAACTCACCATGAGGCCCAGCCCATGCTGAAAGACCGGGGTTTACCTAATGGCATGCATACCAGGAGGCTGGAGTCTTTTGGTCATCTTTGAAGCTACCACCCATTCCTGTATCTACACACTCTTGTCATTCTCTGCTCATTTCCTCTCTCTCTCTCTCTCTCTCTCTCTCTCTCTCTCTCTCTCTCTCTCATTTATATTTCCCCTTGTCCATTTTACTCCTACATCCCACTATATGACTCTTCAGTGTTCAAGCACTCTCCCTTTCTCCTGACTCCGTTTGTCTTTCCAGCCCCTTCCTTCCCTATCTCCAGAGGTGGGTCCTGAACTCAGGCATGTTTTTCTGACTGTGCCTTGAGCTTCCCACTCCTCCACTTCATCTGTCACTGCTCCTTGATCTGTAGAAATTTTCTCTGCACTCCTCTTCATGGGAACCCCCAGGACTCTGTCAGGCTCCCGACCCCATTTCCAGCTTGGTGTACCTCCTGTCTGTCACAGTTCTGTCGCAGACTAACAAAATAGTATGAGCTTTTTCTTCTGGCATCTGCAGCAGACTTGTCCAAACCTGGAGCCAAATGGATTAATAAATGCCAGTCACCCTGATCGGTTTGTGTGGGTGTGACTGCTGGCACGCTCTTGTGTTTGAAAGATTATAAAGCTTTTTGGATGGTGCCAAGGTTTAACTATTATACCTGTGAGTTTAGTCTGAGCAGCTAGAATGCAGCTTTAAGATGAAAAGAAAACCATTACTTAACAGTGAAAGAGTATCATCTGAAGAATCTGCCATATGCCAGCTGCCCTGCTAAGCACCTATGAGATGAGACTAATGTTTCCTAAACACTGACCCTGCCATCTGTGCTAAGTAGTCTAGGACAGCAGGGGTCCTCTAAGCCCCTTCTCATCAGGCAGGCTGGAGGAAACACAGACATACACAAAGAGAGAGAGATGGAGACAGAGAGACAGAGACACCCAGAGAGTGCTCATCAGTCTCTCCAGTGCCCGAAGTCTTGCCTCATGCCGGCCTTTTAGAGTCGGCCTCTTTATGCTCTTCCGTTCAAGAGTCCCCAGCTCTCACCCCCTACTCCTTCTCTAACCATGTGATCGACCATTGTCCTCATCTCTCCTCACAGAACCAAGGAGGGGTGGGGATAAGAAGCTGGTTCAAACCACAGAGACAGTATTGGTACAAATACAGACACCTTAAATTGATTTGAGTCTTATTTTTCCCCCATTGGGTCTTGACCTTGCCTTCCTCTGTAGAGCTGTATGCAGGATCCTCTGTCCAGAGAGTTTTCGACTTGACTCAAATGCTTTTGGGGGAGGGGGGCGGTGGGGGGGGATGCTCCATGAATTGAATACTATAGTATCCATGGGGATGCTCCACATGCCTATAGTATTCTGGAATCACACGTTACTAAGGTCTTGTTCTTAGAGAAGCCCTGAGCCTTGTTCTCAGAACGGATGCTGAAGAGGTCCAAGCCCCGTTCTCCTCCTGGGCATCTGATTGCCATTGTGATCTCTTAGATTTTCTGTTGGTTCTGGAAACCTGCTCCGTCTAGAACCAAGTGCACTTTCCTTTCTCCCCAACTCCCCCCAGTCCTTTTCTCTGTGTGTGGCAGAGGAGGAGCCTTTCTGGACTGAACCTGGTTTTCATCGCTAGAGTCTGTACTTCTTTTTTTTTTTTTTTTTTT